>JAVQKC010124761.1:0-11463 GCA_036025475.1 Philypnodon macrostomus
GGAGGGGCCGTAGGCGCAAACTGGCAGCCACGCTTCCGTCAGTGTGCCCCAGGGCAGCTGTGGCTACATAGTAGCTTACCACCACCAGGTGTGACTGGAGTGAATGAATAATGTTCAAATATGTAAAGCGTCTTTGAGTAGTTGTGAAAAGCGCTATATAAAATTGATGAATTATTATTATTATTATATTGGTGGAAAAGCATAATCAACAACAGAACAAGATCTGACATGCTCTACATGACTTATCTTTGGACAGTTGTCAACCAAGCAAGTCTTGTCTGTGAGATCTTTTCAGTACATTTCTGATTTAGGATTTCAGTCACATAAAACTGTGGAACGGTAAAAAAACGGTTAAGCATGATGCAATATCTTATTTTTTAAATATTGTTTTTTTTGGAGGAGGAGAAAGAGCGAAGCTTTATGTTTGCTGACGAGCTCGCTAAGATGGAACTGAAATTTAAGGAACAAGTGAAGATGAATGAAAACATGAAGATTCAGTTGGCAGCGGAGGAGGACCGCTACAAGGTCAGTTTTGCAGGGTGCCATCCTCCAGCAAAGCTCTGTAGTTGTAAAGCAGAGCAGACCTGTGGACTTGACTGGGACTCCTTTAGCTCTGAGCTTGTGATGCTATCGTTTTCCTGGAACACTGTCCCTCTGTTGTTTATAGAGCAGACTATCTGGGGATGACTTTTTACTGCTGTTTATATCTAGTTCCAAAGAAAACTATGGCTTGGCCCTAAGGCATCCTCTCTGGTTGCTTTGCTAATGCTCTGTTTGGCTCAGGTCAGCCGGCTATTATAGTGTCTTTTAGAAATTCAAACAGGTTATTTTGCTTTAAGATCTCATTCATTAAAAGCATTTTATGTTTGCATTTATTCTCAGTGTCATTACACAAGAAAATTCATTATTCTTTATTTTTTTTTTCCTTTATTTTTTGTCTTCTCCAGAGCCAGGTAGCTGAGAAGGGACGTGAGCTGAAGGAACTGAGAGATGCACTAGCGCTTGTTGTGAAAGCAAAGGAAAAACTAGAGGGGGTTAGTGACAGACTTAATTCTCGTGTAAAAACTGCAATTCAGTGCCATTTTGCTTTTGCCAATCTGGCTTGTTTAGTGTTGTTTAATTAAAGATGCAAAGTCCTTATTTTCCATTGCATTGCGTTAAACCACAGTACGGTCCTTTGTGAACTAAAATATCGCTTCGGGGGGAATGCTGGTGCAGCTAAGAGGAGCAGAATGACCCAATTTGAGGTTCAGACTGCAAATTAAATTGGCGTCTGCAGTTTACGTCAGTGAAACACAACCATTCTCTTTGAAAATGAGCCGTTAGGGTGCTAATTAAACAGTGTACATAAAAGCAATATTAGGACCTCAGAGTTTCTGTGTGACTCAAGCTAGTTTTATACTTCTCGTCACAATTTACAGAAAATATATGTTTTTGGGGTTTTCTTTGTTAAATTTAAAGTTGATGGTATTCTTTTGCTAGGATCTTCCTAAAAGCAGCAGCAGCAAAAAGGGGGATCAGGCAGCTGGTGAGAAAACCAACCTGGAGCACGTCCAGTCCAGTGTGCCTTTATATCTGCAGTACCCTGTTCCTTATGTCCAAGACGCCCCCACTCCTCTGCTGGTCTCACAGAGCCCCAGCAAGCTGCACTTTGGAAACCCTTATTCTATGGCTGACTCTAAAGGTATGTGTCTTTTTTGTTTTGACTCATTTACTTCGATTTCATGATGCACCATTGTTATGCTGCAGATGAGGCAGACGAGGAGTTCTCAGATGACCAACTACTCAGACTGCCCCCAGCGGGACCGCCCTCATGGGACAGCAACGTGGTCTGCATTCAGCCATCCCGCAACCATAGCCGCCCCGACGGAACCGAGGAGTCCGCAGAAAAGCAAAAAAACAACAACAATGTAAGCCCTAAATCTTTACTTATAGATATCTCTATAGAATGTTATAACGTGCTGTTGTTTTTAGGGTAATGCCAATGAACAGCCCACTGCCACAGAAACACCCAGCCCTTTCACAAACGATGGACAACCTGCCTTCTGCTTTGATCCCAGGTAACACCCATGCATGCTCAAACTCTCATAAATGCCATCTATGTTTGCTGCACCCTACAGTGACTAAACCTGTGTATTGTAACGTGTGTAAAGTGTTTGTTCTGGTGCACAGCCCAGACCACCCACGCTGCAACAGACACATGCTTTTCATTACACTGTGCCCCTGGTTTGCCTACATCATCACTAGAGCTGCACAATGTTAGCAAAACATGTGATAACTATGAACTTGAAATCGTTACTATATCAAAAACTTGACCAAAATTAAACCAGAACAAAACCAGGACTCAACAATGTAACCAGGAATAAAACTAATAACTAAAGTTGGGATAAACATGGGCCGAACCAAGACTCAAATTGAGGACTAAATCAAGACTGTTTTTTGATTATTATTCTTATTTTTAAACATTTTTTATTATTATTTTTTTAATTACAACTTAAAAAAAAATCTGATCAAGAGATTTACTTAATTTTACTACTTCCTAATACACATTTTTTGTCTTCTACGTTTCACATATGCAGCATGGACATGAAGCGGTGCCCACTTTGTGAGGTGATTTTCCCGCCCAACTACGACCAGAGCAAGTTTGAGGAGCATGTGGAGAGTCATTGGAAGATCTGCCCCATGTGCAGCGAGCAGTTCCCTCTCGACTGTGATCAGAAGGTGTTCGAGAATCATGTGCTTACTCACTTTGACAGCCATCCGATTAACTTTGACTAGACAGAATTAGCACACCATGTCGGGTCACCACAAATAATCATTCTACAATATTTCTGCATGTAAAGGTGTGAGGATCAGCTGCTTAAAAATAATATGACTTTGACTTAGGGAATAATCCTGGTATTGATTTAACACATTATTATCCAGTGTGTATAGGCAGGGGCTACTTTAAATGTCTGCAAATGAAAACGTTTTAACTGAATGAAGAAGTATGTAGAGGAGAAAGACTGTTGTACGTATATAGAAGAGACCACTTTAAAATTGACTCAGTGCTCACAATTTACATGACCAGGGGAACATATCAGGGAAAGAGATATGTGTTTACCAAACATCAACCATCCAATCAATCCCCCCAAAACATCACTGTAGAAGCCATTTGTTCATTGCTCTGAGAAAACAGTTAGTAAACATACAGTGACATTTTAGCTTACATTAATATGCAGTTTATCATTAGATCATCTATTTTAGAGTTAAACCAATGATATTGTGAAAGCCTTGATTTTATGTGTTGAGTATGTTAGGTTTTATTTGTTTTGATTTCCTGTAAGTGGGTTTTTGTATCACATCTCTAACCATATTTACTTATCAGTGCATGCAGTGATTCAGTTATCCCCTTTTCTTTATTTCACCACATTAACTTATTTCTTGAATTATGAGTGAGTTCATGTATCAAATATAAACTACAATAAAGTCTCTTTAAATCTGTTGAAATTGTCTCCAGGAGTCTTTGTGTGTCAAAAGAACATTTATTGTATAAGTAACAAAAGTTTACATAAAGCAGCTTTTTAGAGAAATACAGTATGTGGTAAGTCTCCTATACTCTCATCCACAATACATTACATCAGATTTTTCAGAACCATGAAACACATTTTAATGCACAGAACATTACATTCACTGGAACCTAAAGCAAATGTTTACACTGGCAGTAACTGTCACAATCAAGAAATAACACTAACAATATCTATGCATTTTTATTGGCTGGCTGTTGATAATTTCAGATGGCAACTTAGACCTTTACATCATTACATGGAAAATGAGGTTTCAAATCCGAGTAACGTCATAGTATGGCACATGTTTCTCACTCTGCTTATGTGAGAATGCACACGCACACAAGGGCACACGTCTTAGACTGAATGATGGGATGAAGGTTTGTGGACAGACTCAATGTAAGGAAACCGCATACAAGAGTCTTGTATATTAGGAAGTTTACACCTTGCACAAATGTTGATATTGTCAAAATTCTAGATTTATTTAAAAAGTGCTTTAATGCATTGTAAAAATACTGAGGCAAAATCTTTCAGAAGTGGTTGGAAACAGTAGGAACAATGAACATGAGGCATTCTCATGATTGGATTAAACAATACAAACACTAGAAACTTGACATGTCACCTGAGTTGACGCTTTGTTGCTAACACAAATGTTCGAAGAAATCGACAGAGGAGATATGTCCATTCACTGACTCATTCATGTATGAGTCAGTAAATGTAGTCTTCTCTTAGGCCCTTCCTTCTGTCATAAACAAACTCCAAACGATTAAAGAGAAATGTGCAAAATACTGAACAATAAACATTTTTTACATTAAAAAAATAAAACAAATATAACATTTTGCCATGCAATCAAAACATAGTGTCATAATAACAGTTGAAACAAAATGCATGGAGTGGAAACACAGAGCTGGTGGTGGTGAACACGTGCTAAAGTAAGATTTATAAAAGAAGAATTGTGTCTACTGTGTCATCTTGCGGATGATGTCCGTAGAGATGGGTGGGTGAAAGTTGATGGTGTGGTGGCGGAGACCCTGAGATGTTTTGTAGCTCTTTCCACACCGGCACTTGAAGGGTTTACGCACCCTTATCTGGGTTCGGTGGCCATTCTTGGCATGATACTTGATCCCATTAACATTCTGGAAAAAATGTAGTTTGTTTTTTATTCATAACACGCTTTAAGCACAATTAAACAAGAACAATATTGTCTTTCCTTTGTTTTTTGGGCCTTAACACATGCTTTTCACCACTTCCTTACACAGACTAAGTTATCGCCCATAACTATGTCATTCACGTCAGCAATGCAATTTTCTCAGGCTGCACATAATTTATCCCAACCACACATGCCAGATGTGAAAGATGTGGATGGAAAATCCTGTAAAGCTACCCTGTACGCATTTAAGTAAAAACTTTTTCCATTTCTAACAACTTTCTAACAACTAAAAACATGATGCAAAATGAGCCTCCTGAAATTTGGGAGCAAGAAGATTGGTTTGAGATGATAGAAGGGCTGCATTAACAGAAATCAACCAGAATGCAACTTAAGTCTGCAGACAACCATATCTGAATACAAGGCTAGACTTTATTTGGTAAAAACTTTACCTATTAATGTGACCAATGGGTGCATGTTTGTAGAGCTACTGGACCTACCTTGTATCTCTTTTTACAGCCTGGGACAGGACAGGCAAAAGGCTTTTCATCCCCTCCGTTCATGCACATGGAGCTAAGGATGGACTCAGAGCTGATGGCACTCTCTGTGGTCCACGACTCGTCACTGTCGGACTCTTCAAAATCCACTTCCTCCTCATCACATTCACTACCTGTGAAGTACCATCAAACTATAGGCAAATATAGCACTGGCACATGCATGACAGTTATAGTACACATTATTTGTTGATATATTGTAAATAAATGTCTGATAAATTAACTACTATTTTGATATATAATGCAATTACTGTCATATTAATTTATCAAGTAAATAATTGACCTAACAATAATTAATTTAAAGTCACAAGTTAGAACTGAGCACCTGTGGGTGTACTGCTGCGGAAAGAAGAGGATGGGGTGATGGGTGGAGTGACTGGGGGAGTGAGGTTTCCACTGGTGTGTCGTGAAGTGCTTCGAGATACACTGCTGCTCATTGACAGACACAACTTTGGCTGCACCTTCTTTCTCGTGGCCTCATGATCCTGCCGTGCGGCTTCTGTCATGAACCTGAGATAAGGGGAAAGGGATTGGCAGATTTACAGAAGCTTATCTCTTATAAAAAACATTTTACAGTAAAGCCCTGCTGTTGGGAACAATCTGACATGAAAGCTACTGTAGAACCTTTGAGTGGCTTCATTTATCATGCATTTACTATAATAAGTAAATGCGTGTCATAAAATGAAAGGTTAACATAGACAAGTTTAATCAAAGTGGAATTAACGACATCCACATCAAGAGTGTGTTAGTGAAGGCAGAGACAGTGGCTTCTTGTATATCGACATGTTTCTTACAAGCTTTAAAGGCACCACTTAAACCATATCAAAGCTAAACGGGAAGAACCAAGGGCAATAAAACAAAGTCTTGACTGTACGTGCACACTGTCAGCTGATGTGCAGTTAGTGGAACATTTTAAGTGCCCACAGGTCACACATCTAAGCACTGAAGTGGTTACCAACCTGTTAATATAACTAAGAGCAATATATGTGGGCTGCTGCTGCTCCTGCTTCTCCAAAAGACGTTGGTCTGTGTCTGAGGAAAACAGAGAGAAAGATGCCAACTTTATATTAAAACGTGCATAACAACAAACATTTGGGTTAACAGCATTGCAGGTAAATAAGAGAATACTGCCATTTCTCCACCAGACCTCATTCAATTAAGGATCACTCAACCATTTACTAGATAGTGTATTGTGGTTATGATATAATACTGACTAGTACCCTGCTGGGGTAACTCCAGAAGCCATGCATTTTGACTCATTCAGCAATACAGACTGCAACTGTTTACTGGGCAATTATTTCACTAATTAGTATGACACATGCCAGGTATTTTCTGCTGCCTAGGTACAGCACACACACTTTATAATTTCCATGGAGCTAATTGTAAGTGGTTTGCTTCATGGGGTAGAAATGTGACCACATTAGACACACTCATGCTGTGCTGCAGACATTTATCTCACTTACTTGTGCTAAATGTAAAACAATAGCCAACCTCCAGACCCTGAGGAGAGCGGGCCTGTCTTCAAACACTATTCTCACTCTGGTCCATGTGGGAGGAAGGAGTGATGCCTCATAAAACAACAGACTACCAGCTGAGTCTAACTGTCTGCCGCTGCGTGGCTGTGAAACTGCAATCCCTGTGTGGGTGAAGGAAGTTTCCATCCACGACTTTTATTGATCATTTGGACACAATATGGGCAATTAGGGACCGTGGAATTCATGCAAATTGACAGAAAGAGATGCTTTGCCACAATAGTAAACCCCTGACTCACAAATCTCTTCAAAAACGTTCAGATGTCTGTGTTGAATGGAGTCAAAACAATAAATCTCTGCCTAATTATTTAGCAATCTATGAAACATAATATCCACTTGTGACTTCATTTAGTAATCTTACTTAGGGGGTTGTTGGCTAGTGATGTGATGTACTGTAATATTGGTTCTTTCTCAGCCTCTCACGTGCCATGTGTACATTAGACATGCACCTTAGACATGCACCTCAGTATGATTACTGAGTAAGACTGATTCTATAGTGCCTTTTATTGCACTTCAGGTAGGCTCACATCAACCCTTAGTGCTTTAGACTCAGATGGTTTCTTTCAAGGCCTCAGTCTTGAAGTGTTTCATTAACAGCAGATTTATCCCTAGTGAAAAAAACAGCACACTTTTCTCTAGTCTTCAGCCAAAACCTTAGAAAACAGTACTGTATGTTGACCGTTCCCTAGCATCTAAAAACCAGAGGTGGAAGCAGACTATTCAGAGCAGTGTATGTTGGTATGTGTTTGTAGGAGATCCCTAATGAGGCTCCAGCGGGGAATGGTGGCCTGTTCATGGAGCATTCAAACAGCAGTGGATCAATCTGTTCAAACACACTGTAAATCACACACACCTCGGGAGGGGCCAGACCCCTGCAGCCTCTGCTCCTCTACGGCCCCCCAGCAGCAAAGAGTAGGCCTAAAGTAGACATGCAAGCCTCTCTAATCAGTCTACACTGGTGGTCTCACTGTGGTGGCCAGGAAGACGACTTAACTAACTTTCTGGTACAGTTTAGAAAAAGCATTTGCATTTATTTTTAACATCTGACACAAACTGTTATGATTAAGGACGGTGACAGAATGTGTTATTGCACGGGCTTACCTTTATGCCTGTAGTGTGTAAATTTGATGAGCATTTACTCCTTAATAAAGCTATGAGAAACCATATCACGTTAGAATGTCTGATTGTTTCTTTTTTACTTCGATTCTGAGGCATTTACCCTAAACCACTACTTCTTGGCTGGTATAGGTATAGGTGAAAAAATATGATGCAAAAACATGTCATCATTAGGGCCCCAGACAGCCTTCCTCCTTAGGCAGAGGGGAAGTGACGCCTGGCCTCTCCTAAAGCCTCCACAGCCCTCACAGCGCCCTGCCTTATGTTCACTGCCGTCTGGCTCTTCATCCAGTCCACAGATCCATTCACTGTGGGCTAAAGCAGAGTGGAGAGCATTATGGTGACATGTTTATGGCGACTGAGAGCAGCAGGGGCCATTACCGGGAGTGGTGGCACAGGTAATTCATAATGATGTGACCTAAGGAGGAAATGAAATGGAAACAGAATCCATGTGTAAGCTGCCTTCACAGATTACTGAAAGAAACATGGGAGTCTATAATAAATATCAGAAAAACCAAAAATCTGTGTTTGTATATGCATTCCATGGCACATTTGGACACACAATGGGATTCTGGGTAGCTTGCTATTCAAACACACAAACGCTTATAGTCTAGAGTCATTATATTGGCTGACTTACAT
The DNA here is from genome assembly GCA_036025475.1 of Philypnodon macrostomus. Classification (NCBI taxonomy): domain Eukaryota; kingdom Metazoa; phylum Chordata; class Actinopteri; order Gobiiformes; family Eleotridae; genus Philypnodon; species Philypnodon macrostomus. The sequence continues at coordinate 8,534 of JAVQKC010124761.1, forward strand.
ACACTCAGCAACTACTAAACACTCATCCTGGACACAGGGTTATGAAGTGCTCCAGTGTCGCCCAAAGGAAAAGGAGCAGTGTCTGGGATGGTGAAATCTAATTAAGCGAACCAGGTGCGCAGATCAGGGAACTAGTAACTGCTTCTTAAGTTTATTACTTCCGTGCAGATTTAGGAGGGCACTTCTGAGTGTGGGCTACAAGCAGTCTCATTGTTACTAAGCCCGGACACTCTCAGGCCATCGTAACGCCAGGCTCCGGCAGTCCCCAGACCCAGGCATCTGACTTAGGGACAAAGAAAACCTTTTGGTGGTTTGTGTACGGTGCTGCCACAAACGCAGATAACCAACTCAACGAAATCTATTTGGAGCTCAGTAGTAAAACACAACTTTTAGATTTAGTTTTATCATTTGGGTTCAGATTAAGAGAGAATCTCCCAAAAATATATGTCAAAGATTTGATTGGATGATTAGGCCTTCTGTACTAATCATAAAGTTTCAACTAATTGATGCAATAGAAGAAGTCACCAGTCAGATCTGTAGCGGAGCAGTGCCACCTGTTGATCACAGACCCAAGTTGCAAGCAGATGCAGGAAATTGTTCAAAAATATGTGCTGTTTTCCAGTTGCCTTAATTATAAAGCAGAATGTGCTAAAAGCAGCGGGCCACCAGATGAGGAGGAAGACAGGCCAAATCAGGCACAGTCTGTAATTATGTTTCACCAGCGGCTTGGCACAGTGCAGGAGATTTCACACTTCTCTGAGTGGGCACAAGCCAACAGACAAAAGAGCAAAGGAGCAACAGACTTTTTTCCACTCCCCCTAAACTTATTGGCTCATTAATGGTCAATAAGTCATTTTGTAACCCGCTATCATTGTAGGCTCGTGCACAGAACACAATGAGAAGGTTCAGATATTAAAGGCAATCATGCAATAAACAGGACCAACAGAAACATCTGGGATTCGTCACCGATCGACATACAAGCAAACAGTGTTTCTGCGAACCATATTTGGTCTATTGTGTATTACACCTAGAAATAAAGACAATAAAACAGAAAACAAACCAGAATCCATTACTGTCGATGTCAAATTTAGAAATTTACAAAAAGATATACAGTATGCATTATTCATTATTTATGCCTATTTGATCAGAATTATAGTATGTTATTGATTTAATATTATGTATGTATTTATTATGAGGCTATTCAATAATAATAACAATATGTTTGAAATATAGTTATTCGGCTGCATTATTTACTATCATGACTTATTTTTATTATATTGTTACTTATTATTGCATGCTACTAGTACTTCTTGACTGTCTTAGCGAGTCAAACGGTTCTTCTGATCCTAAGCGTTTCATTGCATTGTTGACCTTGTGTTGAACCTGCATATGACAAATAAACAATGAGACTAAGACTAACCAGAGCCATTGAAAAGTCTCTATGGCTCTGACTGAACCCTACCCACACACACACACACACTTACACACACGCACACGCACACGAACGCACGCACCTGTAATGTTGCTCGTGCTCGAGTGGTAAAGCTGAGAATTCGGTTCTGCAGCTGTTTAAAGCACCGTGTCACCCGTAGAGAAGTACATGAACCATACTGCCACCCCATTACCTCCCCATAATCTACCACGCCTAGCAACAGCGTTGTCAAGACGCCGGAAGTAAGTAGCTTGCTAAGTTAGCCACAGTCGCTAGCTACAGACCTCGGTCACGTCAGGCGTGTTTACTCGAGGGCTCTCACCGATGTGGTTGTCCTCGATGTGTACGATGAGCTCGGGCAGAGAGTCGAAGTTAAGCCCACAGCTCCCGAACCTGCAGTTGTTGGAAAAGAATGAAGCCGCGGCGATACCTGTCATTGTCGCTGCTGCTGGAATGAGGACAGCAAGCGGACAGCGGTGCGCACAGCTGGAGCCACGGGGCAGGGCTGGTGTTGTGAGCCACGGCGACTACCTCAGCTACGTCAGTCCAGCTGGAGCGAGATACACAAGACCGGAAGTACACTCAGGTTTATGTCGAAACACCGAAAACCACCTAAGAGAAAATAGTCCTTTTCATTTGGTTTCTTCCCAGTTATAACAGCTACAAGTCTAGAGCCAGCTATGGGCATGAGGCGGGCTCACTTTGTGCAGTTGCCAAATATATTCACATGAGCAACATAGTGTCAACCAGTCACTAAACAATCTTGGTTCACAATTCATCCAAACATGTGCATGTCTTGGATGGACGCACATGGTAAGGATATCTTCTTTTATTAAATCATATTTAGCTCTATATCGCAAACGTAAGGCCATGTCTGGAAGCAGAAGTGACTGAATTAGTTGACTAATTGTTACATTGATCACAGTGTTTCAGCTGTTGAATGATGCAGTTATTATTTCGCGTCACATCTTTCCTCTTTGTCAAAGTCTTCCTCCAAACTTAATCCTGATGCATGTCTTTATATCTCTTGGCCACACGGTGTCACTGTTGGTCAGCCTTAATGATGTAGTTCATGGCTGTTAAACGCGCTTCTCAGTGACCTGCTGCGGAGGAGACAAACGCACCCGTTAAAGACAACACTGAGAGTTAACGGCGCATGAGACAGAAGTAAAATGATTCACGTGCTTTAATTTACCATAATAAATATACTTTATATAAATATATATATAGTATATATTACTAGAAGAAAGCAACCAATTAGAAATACTATTATGTATTAGGTAGATCCTAACAAATAATACTAATCATTGTACTCCCCCCCCCCTACACACACACACACACACACACACACACTTGTGTAATAATAACAAGATACTTTAGCAAAGCAACCCAAATTATGTTTTGATTTTTTAACTGCTCAAAAATATTATATGCACATACAAGGTCTCTTTATGTAAAACATTTAATATACAGTGTGTATATATATATATATATATAT
>JAVQKC010124815.1:0-12197 GCA_036025475.1 Philypnodon macrostomus
TAATAATATTTTATGTTGGGTACACTGTGGAGAATCACTGTACCAAGGTTCATTGCTCTCTGCCAAAGTAAGTGTGTCCAGGGTCCCATAGGGGTCATAAACATGGGGGCGCTATAGAATCATTCTTTATTTGACCTCTGTAATGTGCTTATGTACATTAAGTATACACTAGCCCGGATCACTGTGACAAAATTCAGACGATTTTGTTTATGTTCAGCAGGATTATTGGCTCAATAAAAGTGTGTCTGGGCATTAACATTAACAAATGAAGGTTAGTTATTCTTTCCAACGTGCTGTTTTCACATGAAACCCTGTTTAAAGTGGGTCCAGTCCGTCCACTGTGAACAGCACGTGGAGTGAAAGTAGGCCACGGGGCGTCGTGCTGATAAACAAGTCAGGGGCCCGGGCCTGGCTCCAACTACACAAACTGACTGTGGCCTGTGTATGTACTCACACACACATTATTATTTATATGTAATGGATGTGTCTGTTAGGGGAACTTTTTTAGGGACGTCCAGGTCAATGCTCCACACAAGATTCACGACTTACTTTCGATGAAAGGCATGTTTGCACGGACATATCCCCAGCTCATCTTTCTGTTTGAACTCCTCCAGGCACACTGCACAAATCTGAAAATGCAGCAAAAACAAATACATTTATTACACACAAATGTTTGAATATAGTTAAAAAATACAGACTTTCTTTGTATGATTTTATATACAACCAAAGTGAACCAAAATGTGCCTTGGTTACGTTCCCATTCAACGCCCCAACCAGTGTCCACCACTTAGAACAGAGGAGCCTCTCATTTTGGCATTCTCTGTTTTTCCTGTCTCACCAAGCATCCCTTACTCCTATGGCCAGTTTTATTAAGCAGCTTACTGAAAGGAGTAGATGGACAACCAAGCGTGAATACATCAGCATGGGGGTTTCAGGACTCCCCTGAATAAACAAAGAAATCCTATTCAGCATCTTGACTTTAGCGTCACATACAGTTGAAGAGAGACACTTCACCAGGCTTTCAAAGATGCCACTAGGTAACTAAATCTATGAAGTAAGACTGGAAATACCGAAAAGATTACTCACATAGAACTTGAAGGTTCATTTCAAACAGAGAGCCTATTCAAAGCTAACGCAGATGCTGGTGTCCCTGAAGAGAAAGTCCGGCTGATGCCCATTCTCTAATGGAAGGCATTGCTTCTTTGACCTGTTCCAATCAGTTTTTATTACCCTCTTAATGTGACTCAGCTCACAGTAACAGCAGCCCCAGCTTCACGTTTGACCTTCCACAGACAAGCACTTTCTCCTATGCGGATCAATGAAGTCAAAGTTCAAGTCAACGTTTAACTTAATGTGATAACCCTTAATAAGTGCCAAGTCTTCGAACAAAGACTTAACCAAAAACTAACTCTAAAGCCGATCTAAACCAAACTATAACCAGGTGCAAAGTAGAAATATACTTAAAAACGTCCTATATTCTGTTTTTAGTTGTGTTCTAATGTCGTTTTTACCTCAAACACATACCCATAGTGCTAACACTATTTAACAACATATCTGCATGGAGAATGTGTGTTCGGCCGTGAGGGTGTCAAGGCTTTGTTTACGTCCCAGAAAAAGTCAAAAGTGAGTTGGAGTTTTATTGGAAACCCCTGAAAACCGACGCAAGTGGTTTGGTCCTGTCTTAAAGAGACCGGTGTCGGCATGGTCCAGGTGGGAGCTGTGACAGTTTGTATTAGAGAATTACTGTGTGTTTGATGTTACAAAATGTAAATCTAAATATAACCCAAAGAGAATGAAAAAAATCATCATATAGGACCTTTAATGCAATCTTACATAATGACTATGCTGGGTCTGCTTATATTAATACCAGCTGTACATAATATAGAGATTGTGAGGATCATGCCCTTTGAGAATAATGTATACTGTTGAGTAATACTACCCATTGTTTTGATTAGATTTCTTACATGCATTTCCTACACATATGAGGCTTGTAGAGGGGCCACATATCTGTTAGTGTTAACTCATGATAAGTTATCAAATGACACATTACAGAAACACGTCTAAACCAGTAACATTAAACCCGCTTATGTCAGAGCACTGTGTGAGAGTCCTGGTATCTGGGTCATTCAGCCACTCTTTGTGTGTCTCCAATGATTGACTGCCCATAACCAAACACAGCTTGGTTATTCTGTCAGAGTTCACTCGAGTTACACTTTCGGATGTGTCCTCTGCCACAATCGGCGGTGCACTAAAGTCCAGAGCACATGTGGGACATTCCAACGATCAAAACAAACACTGTCTGAAACCAAAAGCATCGCACACACGTGGCTGACATTGTAATGTATCGTGATACAGAGCATTCATTTATGCTCTGCTCTTCACCCTCATTTTTACTGTAACGATGCCAATGTTTTTATATTCATAGAAATGTTGAAAATAAATAGTATTAAATATTATGATAAACATTGGATTGGATGTACATTGTATTTGTAGTTTTATGAAGACACTGATAGCAGTAGTCTTCTGTGTACAGCTCAAATCGTGTGTGTTATACGTTTACCCCCACACCATCGCCCACCCCCAGCCCAAACTATGCATTTTATTGATGTAACTGCAATAGAAAAAAAAACACTGATTCACATAAAATACCACCTCAGATAATCACTGACCAAGTATAATTTTATATTTGATCAAACCAGGACTAAACTAACTCAAAGCGTCTGAAACCAGAGCAGGACTAAAGCAGGAACATGTCAAATGAAGTTAACTTTGACACATGTACAGTTATAGTTTCATGTATTTAAAACATTTAGGTTTCTAGCTGATCACTGAACGTACTTGTGACACACTTTATCCACCACAACGCATCATGAACTACACTAAAGTAAAAGCTAGGTGTAAGTGAATCAAAATCTTATCAGATCCGCCTACCACAAAAAGACTATATGATCCGTACTTATCGGCACATAACCCATGACACGGACAAGACAGACTGTTTTGTAGTAATTAATGATAACGGGTTGTGGCTTACCTCATGCAAATTTAACTCTTTGACCTTTTCTTTCTGGATGACCTGAAGGGCATATGAGAATAAAGAGCAGTCAGAAGCTGTATACAATCGACAATGGGATGAAAAAGAATCTGTTTGTAGAGATGAGTTTTGTGGTCTTGTATAATGCACAGAAGCAGGAATACATGTTGATGCACTGGGCAATCACCAGAAGGGGGCAAATTGCGGTCCGGGGGCAGCATAAGGCCCAGGGGCAACATGTGGCCCAAGGGCAACATGCGGCCCGGGAGGCAACACACATGCATGTGCAGAAACCAGTTGATTCTTATAGACCTATGTAGTTTACTCTTCATTAAATTGGTCTCTTCTCACATACGGATAGTGGTGATTCCAACCTTTACTGAACTGTGTTATTATTTTTTCACATTTGAGTCTTTAAAGGGGAACTATGCAACGTTTTACTTCAGTCAGCGTTACACTAAATGAATTGTTGTGGGGTGAAGCTTCCTTGCTAGGATAAATGTCCCTGGAAGTCTCGGGTCAAGTCACAGCTCTCACAAAATTATTTTAAACAGGCTTTTACAGAGAGAGCTCAGAGAAATAAACAGAGCTCTGTGAAGGAGAAATGTGACCAAAACTGTGAAAAGTTGCATTGATTCCCTTCAATAAATGTATTATTTATTAACGCTTTATAACTGATAAATAGAGATTAGCTATTCTGATTCTATTCTGAAGATCACAGCTTGGGTACGTCACTTTAGGTTTATCATTAGGTAATCATGTGCCCAGTGAATCTCTATATATTGTTTTTCCAAGCCAAAATAAAAATTGTTTTTCTTCATTTAGCTCTTCACACAATTTAAAATCTTGAACTGAACATATCTGTACTCAGAAACGTCTGACTGTTCAGCGTTCAGAGTGTACGGTCTATTGGTCAAAGAGCAGCACTTACTTGTTTGTAGGCATAAAGCTCTTTGTGCGCCTGGTGCCGCAACCTGAGAAGACAAAGACAGAACATCTCTCTGGTTAGAACTGAGCCACAAATCTTCACATCAAAACTCCTCAGGACAATATATTTTCAGTTTTGTATTGCTAAAAATACTTTGCCAGCATCTTGACATAAGGATGGAGTCATTAGCTCAACTTTTTATGAAGATGCTTTACATTTTTTGGACAAAGTCAAAGCAAATCTGTGTTTTTGAGCAGTATTTTTTACACATTAAACACTATGAACCCAAAATGACCAAAGCCCCCAAAGTCTAGACAAACAAACAATGGGCTTTGGCAAAATATAAACTATACTCAATCTTTTAATTCAAGAGGCTTCTATTGTAACTGTGGACGGAGAAGAGAAATACTAAATACTGAGATAATATTGTAGAAAGGAGGGAAGGAAATATATAAAATATGTAGGTTGTGAAATTTACCTCCATTAAAAGTAACCTTAACCTCTCGCAGCAGAGTGAGAGGGATCTGTAACACAAGCAGCACAGTCTAGGAGAGAAACTGGTCAAGGTGCAGAGACTCCCAAAGGACTCATAATGGGAAAATAAGGGCCTTAGGTCATGTGTACATAAACAAGAGCAACGTTAGCAAACCTCCTTCAGAACTCTACATTTAAACTGTCAAAAGACATACAAACAAACTGTATATTAGACTCGAACAGGCCTTCTGTACAATTAACTATTCACATGTGTGCTTTGACAGGCGATTATTATGTTAGACTATTATTTGCACCTGACACTAGCCACTCCGTTGATCCAGGCTTGGGACTGACACATTATGTAGCTGTAGTTTTTGTTTTTATGTTGGAGTATCCAAACCCATGGGAGATTACTGGTAATATTTGATGTCTTTTGGGAGGCTGCATCTTCCAAAGTCTTTAAAGGAGCTCTTTTTGTCTCAAAATTGACATCAATGTTTTTTTTTTCAGTTTGAGTCATGGTACCACATCAAAATCATATATTTAGTTTTACAGAGAAACGAGCCCAGTCACCAGGACAAGGGGTGAATTTTGTAGGAAGCTTTGTTTTGTCTTAGATTAAAAAAATGCGACACTGCTTCCAGGAAATATGTTATGACTCATTTTATGTGATGATCATGATGTAGACATGCAAGTCAAAAACTGTTAACGCTATCTCCAAACTGTGCTGGTTACCTCTATCACCACACAAACGCAAAACACAATATTTAATGCCTCAGTGAGTGCCACACAGCTCAGTTAAAACAATGGCGTAGTTTCAGCTGTTTTACATAACACTTAAGAACAAGCTTTAACCTACACTCCAGTTTCACAACTTAATGCTATGTTGGAAAGATTAAGTTCTTGCAAATGTCTGTAGAAATGTAAAAGGAGCATGTTTCATGGTTTGACATGTGAACTAAAATTTTCATATGTTTTTTAATATGTTTTTTAATATGTTTTTCAATATGTTTTTCAATATGTTTTTCAATATGTTTTTTAATATGTTTTTTAATATGTTTTTTAATGATGTATGCACTTGTTCTGTGGTTTGGCTGCTACCTTGGCCAGGTCTCTCTTGAAAAAGTGATTTTGAATCTCAATGGGACCCCCTGGTTAAATAAAGGTCAAATAAAAATAAAATGATTCTAGAAGATTTTTTTCCCATCCATTTCTATTAAACCCATTATCTTGTTAACCCGCCCTCTGCATGGCACTCACCGGCACAAACCCACTCGAAAGAAGAATAATCCAATGGAAATCTATGTTGGAGGCAGTGTAATGCTAACCTTATTAAGTAGCAGCAGAAGAGGAGGCTGAGGATGAAGACAAAGATGGCCGTCCCAAACACCACGATGTAGATGTTCAGAGGAAGGTTCTGGAACCCTATATTTGGCATCCTGAAACCGAAGTCGGAGCTCATGGATAATCTAAAAAAAGAAGAATGGAAATCTAGTTTTGGTACAAATAACACGAGTCTAACGAGTGCGAGACAGAGTGAGATTCACAAAAGTGCTTTCACTTTCAAAATAAGTCACTTTGAAGTCACAAAAGTGCTTTCACTTTCAAAATAAGTCACCTTGAAGTCACAAAAGTGCTTTCACTTTCAAAATAAGAGGCCAATTTTACATTACATTCACATGACAAAACAAACACATGCAGAGTTACTTTCAGTTTTAAAAATAGATGTTTGTGGCTGATGGGAATTGCCCTGTTATCTCAATGCCAATGGGAGCATGCAGGTACCGTGATAGTGATACTGTTACGTATATTACTACATCTGAGTTGGTCTACATTGACAGGAATGGTCCAAAAAAGGATCAACCACCATTAAAAAATATTTTATTTAAATTTTAAACAGATGCTTTTAGGTTCACATAATTGTGGTCTACAGAGTTTTTTTATATAAACAATCTATACAAAAAAAAAAAAAAAAAAAAAAAAGGTAGTTCTGTCCCAGAGAACAGAATATAGACTCATTATACGAGAGATTTTTATCAGTATCAAGACGGCCATAAACCTCTTTAGAAACAACATACCTCATTTTATTTCTGCACTAAATACGGACGTCTCCACTCACATTACCTGATCATATCTTAACACTAGAACTGCAGGTTTCAGATTGAAGTGTAATACTTTGTTTACACAGATCTTATGTGGTCCTTGCTTCCTGAATTTTCCTAAATCCATATGTGCTTTATTCCTACGTCACAATTTCAATCAAATAAATGGCTACTTTTACCATTATCTCCCACATGGTCACGTTGACTTCTCTATTAATTACACTGTCACTTTTACCCGCAGATGGGGACAGCGTAACCGTTACCTATAGCAACTAACATTCTAGCACATTCTCTTTTAGAACTAACTTCAATTTCATCAAATCTGCTAAAAAAGTTATGGGTGAAAGAGGCTTTGAAATGCTTCACACGATGAAGCTGATCACTCTTGGCTGAGCTTTTGATAAAATTATACTTTTAGACTGTATTATTAGCCAACATTGACATATTGGCTAATATTGTAGTGTGTTAATAATAATAATTCTATGCAATGACAACATCACCACCATTACATCCTATTGGCCAGAATGCTAGCTGTCAAAGTGACTGCCTTGGGAGTCCTAGTGTTAACTGTATCATGTATGGGGTGGGGGCGATATGACGATAAAAATTGTAATCTTGATATCAAGTAATCTTATTTTTATTATTCGTATTATGAGGAACACTGGATTGGATGCCCTTTGAAATTGTAGTTAAAATTGTGATAAAATCAAAATCGTGTTCTTCATAAAATCGTGATATTATATTTTTACCATATTGCCCACCCCGGTATCATGCATAAAGAATGTCGTGGTCAGAGGGTTATTACTCAACAGACCTGAAGGACAAGACCAGACATGCCTGGGCCCGGCCAAAGAGGAGGAGCAGACAGGAATAACTCTGGCTTCTTTTGGAAACACTCCTGCGCCCCTCCCCTTAACCCAAACACCAATGGGGGTTTTTTTTCTTGGAAAATGGAAGGTTTTGTGGATATTGCACCTCATAGACACATCCTCCTCACAAAACTGACCACTGCGCTGGGGTTGTCTTACAAAAAACAAATACTTGATTTTTACTGGATTCATTTTTAAACACGATGCAACTTTATAGTCAGTTATGTTGAGCCAATCTAATTTAGGCAGATCTGACTGTACTGCCAATGTTAAAAGTTTCTGACATCTGTGGTATTAAGTGTTGTTGACCTTGACACAATTCACATCATGTCCAGGAAAAAATGGATTGGTCTCAGGGTCAAACTCTAGCTTAGTCCATGGGGAGACAAAAACGGTACAATTTAAAAAAAACCGTCTCTCGTAAATTCCGCATCGTTCTTGAAAATATTCGAGTCTACACGGGTTCACGCAGCTCCACTGAAACGTTGTAGTGTGTATGCCCGGCCCATTGGTGGCGCCGTGACACTGCCGTGAAAACACTGGGAAGCTCCATGTTTGTTGTTATGGTCAGAGTGCAGTGGGTTATAAGAGTGAGGAGTGGTGTGGTAAATACAATTCTCAGTATCCAGTTCTCTCCTGATATATACAATTTTGAAGAAAAATCTAATCTAATATGACAAATGTTAAGATCACATGCCTTTCAGAACATGTTATGGTAAACATGTTTTTACATACATTACTATATTGCCTTAAAAAAAATGCAGCCTTTGCTAACTGTAATCATTCAAATTGTGATTTCTATTTGAAATTCCCTAATGGTTACATCACCAAAACTGATTTTTTTTTTTTACGTTATTGCAATGGTTTCCCAGGACATCCCACACTCTTACCCGAGTTTGCCCCCAGCTAACTACACCATGCATAACTTCCCCTTAGACATTTGTGAATGATAGCACCACAGGTCAATACAACACAGCTTCTGCTAGCACCCAATAGCTCAATACACTCCATTATGCAAATCCTCTTTCCTCTAATGTACTGACAGACTCACCCTTCTGGAGCCTTCATGGTGAAGAGCAAAGATTAGCTCGACAAAAACAGGGCCAAAGTTGTCTCAGCTGTTGACTTTCCTCTCGTCCGCTCCAGACCACAGCTCAAGCCAAATGTACTGTACACTTTTTCTAACTTTAACTTCTGAGGAACCCGCTTCCCCGATACACAAACAGGTTTAACAGTGAAATAAGTGACACAAGTATCAACAAGTATGAAGCTATTCTAAAGTATGAAATACAATACTCCACCCTCACTCTTTAATATCCAATAAAAACACTAACTTTATCACATTTCACTGACAGCTTCCTAGAGTCTTAAGCTACAACTTGAGCGTGATTGTGATTGCGAGCGTGATTGTGATTGCGATTAGATATTGCGATATTGTTTTTAAAACCAAGATTCAGTTCACAAGCACTTCTCTGGAAGCAGTAACACTCAAATCTATTAACCAAGAATCACAGGCCTTTCAGAATATGTTTGTAGAGGTTAACCCTACAAGGCAGATATATTTTGTTTGTGCAGAGGATATTATATTAAAAAACTGCAGCCTTTGCAATGTGCAAATTGCAAACATTAAAATTGCAATTTCAATTAATTGTGCAGCCCTAATCAGAGCTATAGTCACACTTTTTTGCCCACACGCCAACAGGCTCAATACTGGTTAGAATAGTTGTGATTTATGAAGTACTCCTGACCCACATCTGCAGAGTACATAAAAGGGTTTTTGGGGTTAGTATTACGGGAAATATAATGTTCGTACCATACCAGAGTAGCCAATAATTTGACTATGTCAGATGTATTTTGTAAAATTGTTCAGTCAATTAATATAATGAGAAAATAATTCCAGTAATTCCAAAAGATTAAACTAAAAAGCATCAATAAAAAAACATCTTCACAAATTGAGGCAAATCTTAAAAACTTAAGATTTTTTTTGTTCATACTTCATTAACATTCAGAGGTGGGAAAAATACTCTTACTTTTACTAGACTTCTGAGTACTGTTACTTTAAAATAAAATGACTCAAGTAAAGGTAAACGGTGTGGTGCAATAAAAGTACTCTAAAATTTACTGAAAAAGTTACTCAAGTAAATGTAATGTATGTTTTATTATGATGTGTTTTAATTATGTGCATCTTCTTTTTTCAGTGTGTTCATGCTGACAACAGTTTCATGAACCAGCAAACATGTAATACAATATCAAATACAAAAAAGGCAATACAATAAAATATGAGGTCAAATCTTCAAATAGGGTTTTACCAGAAGAAAAACTAACTAAAAGGTGGCATACAAAACCTATAAATTTTTCTTAATGGGTATCGTGATAGGGCTGCACGACTTTGAAAAAAATATCTAATGGCGATTTTTATGAGAACTATTGCGATTAGGTTTTCTGATATTGTTTTTAAAACCATGATTCAGTTCACAGCACGTTTTAAACCTGTCTGGAAACATTAACACTTGAAAGAAGACAAAATAATTATTAACTGTCTCACAAGAATCACATTCAGAACATTAGTGGAGGTAAACTCAACACGGTAACCAGCTTTCTACATACATTTTGTTTTGTACAGAAGTTATTTAAGGGGTAAAAGGGGTATTTGATACAAAAGAGTAAATCACCCAGTTTTAAAATGTCTGACAAGAGCGTAACGGTGTCTCTCTTATATAAACCACTGCACCTCTCTGAGTCCCTGTCTATTGCAGCCCTGACAGCAGAACACTACAGGCTACTGACATATAAAACACTATTGTCACTGGCACATATCCTCCACAAAGACCCAGTGTTCTGTGTGAGTTATGTGGCTGGACAGATGTGGCTTGTAACCACTCTCCTCCACACTTCTCCACCATCTGTTTCGTTCGCACATTGCTTCACCCTCTTCTTACATAACACCGTCCTGCGCGCTGTATTCAAAGGACGTGAGCAGAAGTAGCCAAATTCCTGATCGCCGCTGTGCCATTGCCAACCACAACAAAAATAGAACAAGCCTACTGTAGTTCGTGGTTGAAAATATTTGGCAAAAATGCAGGAGGAGTTCTCGTAGGCAGCACAATAAAAAGTACCCTACCCCAGATTTGAGAAACTGCAGCAAGATTTTTTACCAATCCTGGAGTACGGAGACATTATTTATATGAATGCTCCTACACAGACACTGCAACTGTTGTCATGCTGTACTGTATGCACAAGTTGGCTGGCCAGCATTTCAAACTCATAGACAAACACACCAGTACATGTTCATATATATAAATGTATTCATATCTCTGTACATACATTCAACAAAATACTAATGGACAATCCTCTCTCTGTTCTCAAGAGTTTCATTTATGATCTGTTCCTGGTGTTTGCACAGAAAGTTCCCATTAGGTTTGAAGTTGATTCTATGATTTCTCCATTTTTACCATTTTTAGTCTTTTTTGACTGATGTTAATGGTGATTTGAACTGTTTTTATTTAAGTGCATTATTGTGCTGCTGTCTTGGCCAGGACTCCCATGAAAAATAGAGTTGTAATCTCAATGGGACTTTCCCTGGTTAAAAAAAAATGTTAAATAAAAAAAGAAAAAAAAAGAAAAAAAACTGTAATATGACACCAACTCATCTGGAGCTGAATTAAAGACTAACCAACTGGTCACTTTATTAGGTACACCGGTTTAACTGCTAGTTAAAGGTGTAGTCCGTAAGTTTCCAAAAATAAGAAAGTGTAAAAAAACAAAAAATCCTGTTCTATGATGTAAAGTGGGTCATCTGTAGTCTGTAGAGGCCAGGGGAGGGACTAAAGTAACACAAAATAATTATGACAGATTATCTAGTTTACATCATAGAACAGGGTCAGATAAAGCATTTTTTCCCTGAGTGCACAAAATGGCAAACCTGGAAGCAACAAAAAACCACACCAGGCCACTTTATTAGGAAACATGGCTGGTGAATGTACCACCACATATGAGAGCTAGTTAACCTTTCTTTGATGGAACTACAGATGACGTGACAAGACCGTTAACCGGATCCACAGCCAACTTTGAGCTTCCGATCAATAACGCATCTGTACCATTGATTGCTCATAAAGGGAGTGCATTGATTTCCTGTGCGATACACCAAGTGGTTTATTTTTAAGAATTGAATAGTCACTAGACTATCTGACTCACATCATATCCTTATCTAACTATAACTATGACATACTTCATACTATACTTAAATCACATGGAAATTAGCCTTAACGTCCTCCAGTATGAGCTCAGTTAAAGGTGTAGTCCATAAGTTTCATAAATAAGAAAAATAAAACATCAAAACTGCTTAAAATGTCAAATCGGTCGTCTGTAGTCTGTCTGTAGAGCTCAGGGGAGGGACTAACGTTAAACGCTGCTACTATTGGTCAAAGTGGTAACCCATAAACTCTGATCTGATGTTGCTGTAGAGGCCAGGGGAGGGACTAAAGTAAAATAATAATATGACAGATTACCTCCTTTACATCATAGAACAGGGTCAGATAAAGCATTATGTTTTTGTACTTCAGTAAAGTTACAGACTACACCTTTAAATGCCAAATCACATCTACAGTGGCGCAGTGGGTAGGCGCTCGCCCTTCAACCAGAGGGTTGGTGGTTCGAGCCCCCGTCCGAGCGCATACTGTCGTTGTGGCCCTGGGCAAGACACTTAACCCACATTGCCTATGAATGAATGTGGTTGTGTGATTGGTGTTCGGTGGTGGTCGGAGGGGCCGTAGGCGCAAACTGGCAGCCACGCT
>JAVQKC010124829.1:0-13435 GCA_036025475.1 Philypnodon macrostomus
GCCCCAGGGCAGCTGTGGCTACACAAGTAGCTTACCACCACCGGGTGTGACTGTGGAGTGAATGAATAATGTAATGTAAAGCATCTTTGAGTGTTGAGAAAAGCACTGTATAAAACTAACGCATTATTATTATTAGTATAACCACAGCAACTTCAATACATCAGAGATGATGTAGAACACACTTTTACGATCATGGACTGGGAGCCCGAGGGTTTTTGGACAAATACAGTAACATGCATTTTAAAGTCGAGAGGGGTCAAAAAGCCTCACTGGCTCGTCTAGTGTTAAAACATGTATACAAATAGACAGTTACGGAGTTAAGACAGTGTACTTACAAGCCTCTTGATACTTTTACTTCATGCATAAGTTATAAGTCTATATTTATGTAATAATTATACTTTCAGACGTCGAACAAGTTCTTAGATGGTGTGCCAAGCAATTAAACATCTTCTATTTCCAAATTAAGCTTTTACTATTTTTACAGATCCCTATTGAGTCGCTTAAAGGCTCATTTATACTCTACGTTCAAAACGCAGACGGATACACATGGAGCCTTCTGTCCGTCCGTGTTGATCAGTGTTCAATGTTCAACTTTCCAAACCCCCTGGGCGATGAATTTTTTTTAAATTGCTACTTTTTTGGGCATTATTGGGGACTCATGTGAAAGCAAATAATATTTTGCTGTTACAGTCCTCATGACTCCTCCATGAGCTGGGGATGATGCCATGATCTCATTCCCCAGCTCAAAGCACTCACAGGTGGTCAGTCTACAGTCAACAGTGCGCTCTCCAGAGGTGGGAAAAGTAGCCAATAATTCAACTCAAGTAAAAGTACCGTTACTTCAAAATAATGTTACTCAAGTAAAAGTAAAAAGTACTCATTCACATAATTACTTGAGTAAGAGTAGAAAAGTACTGGTGAAAAAACTATTCAATGAATGAAGTAAATGAATGAGCGTAATGTCAGATTATTTGTTTCATTTTGTGGTAATCTGGAATTTTTTTTGAGATATTAAACAGATTTTTGATATTTTAAAAAAAAATAAACTAAAAATGTAAATACTATTTTTGAAAATGAAGGCACAAGGAACAAAATTTCCACATTTTTCACATGAAGCTGTTCTTTCATGACACACAGAGGTGGGTAAAAGTACTCTTACTCTTTCTAGATTTCCAAGATTTTACCGTCTGCTCATTGTTTCCATCAAACCCTTGTTTAAATAAATAAAGTTTTAAGTATAAAGTAAATAGCAAAATAACAATTTGAATTGAAATAAATTACCTGACTCTTGCTACTCCTGTGTGCCAGCTTGAATGTTTTGGAGAAGATGGTAAGACAACGCAAGAAAGAAACAGTGTTGCCAGATCTTCTGATAGAAACAAGCGACCAAGTTGATGAAAACAAGCTCAAAATAAGCAACCTTCAATAAAACCATTGGCTCTTTCTTTAGCGTGATAGTGCCTCCTTCAACACTTCAACAGTGCACCAACTATACACACTACAGAAGACAGAAAAGAAGAAGAGCTAGCAAGCTTCATAATGTCACTGTCAATAAAATAAGCCCACAAAATTACAACCCGCATATATCAATTTCTTCAAGCCCCAAGTTGCTTATACCAAGTTGGCAACTGTGGAAGCAAACGTCACTGCAGATCAACCAATCAGAATGATTTTTGTACTGGAGGGAAGTTTCTGTGAAGGGAAGAGTCACCATAGTCGCTCCATATAGATTGTACAGAGAACTCGTGTTAACCATCGCATTGACTAAAAAGTCGCATTGTTCTATTTTAACAATTTTTTGGTGTGTCACAGACCAAATATACTAACTCAAAAGACCCCCGCCAAGGCAGCTAATTTCCACAAATCACTCCCAAAATGTAATCAACTGGTCTTTGTGTCATTTCTGACCTTTCCTGAAACTGTCATCCAAATGGTACCATACTTTCTGAGTAAACAGACAGACAAACAAACGGTAGGTGCTAAACAATTATAGATTATCTTCAATGTGCCTTCACCTGTAAACAAAAAACTAAAAAAAAACTGTCAGGGCAACTATCGTTTCTGAGTTGAACAGGCATTCATTTTGTTCTTCCGTACAAAGAAAAAAGTTGAAATTGTGTAAATTGTGTATTTTAACTAACACCAAGACAAATCTCAAAGGGGGACGGAAGCTAATCTTTTGACTTGCACGAATGGCAAAAGGCCGACCGAGAAGGGACAATATCACAGACAGAATAAAAGCATATATACAAAGACCTGTGTCCCATAGACTTCCATTCAGAACATCACATTAGACTGTCTGGTTACAATGTGCTGCTCAGACCACCGTTCTTCCTTTTTTCTGATTTCTTGCTACTGCTATGATGGACTATTGTCGTTGTTTCAGTCACACTTTGGACGATTATAGAGATTACATTGTCACTGAGCCACAAATAAACTGCTTAGACTTTTTTTCTGAGGTGGTAAGTGTGGCTTATTGTCCATATAATAAAAACATTGAACTAAGAAGAAAAAACATGATTTGACCATACAAAACCAAACACTCCAGACATATTGAGTTGTGAGTGATATTAACTAAATAATTGTTGACGTATTGATTTACATGTATATGTCTATTTCCAGTTTCACAAACCTGATCTAGGTTTAGCAGATTCATTTTGTCTTATCATATAATGATTATTATAGTTCATTTAGTCAGACAATATTATTTTGAAAAAGAAACATGGCGGCTCACCAGAACGAGAAAGCTCTATCAGCTCTGTCAAATCATTGCAGAAGAAACAATCACATTATGGACTGGGACAACTCAAAAAGCATCGGATCAGAAACAGACAAATAAAATGGTGGATAAAAGAGGCCATTGAAATACTGGGGCATGACACCATGAATCGAGATGAAGGCGTGTTTATGTTATCACACATCTGGGACGCACTTCTCCAGAGACCAGCGCACGGCGGGGGGCAGGGCCGCACCTGGGAAGAGCAGCTGATAAAAGCACGTAACAGCGGTCATGCAAAAATATCTACTATTTTCTGACTAAACCAAATATAATAATCACAAATCACGGATTAGCATGAAGAGACAGACAGATGTGAGCAGCCTACAACCACTGAAATGATGAAATGGTGGGAAGAACCTACCTATTCTACAATAATGTCCCATACAAGTGAACATAGGATTTAAAGGTTTCACCTGAATGTATTTTTATCTTTGAAAGCCTAATCTAACCTGACCCATGTCTTCAAAACTGAATAAAACACAATGTAATGTTTCTAATGTAATGTAAAGTTAATGCAATATAAAGTAATTACTCTTTTACTAATCTAATGATCATAATAATGGCTTGCAATATAGCACCTTTTAAGATACCCAAAGCAATTTACAATTAAGTTCTTTATTAATTCGCCCCAGTCACACACTAGTGGTGGTAAACTACTTCTGTAGCCACAGCTGCCCTGGGGCACACTGACAGAGACATAGCAGCCATTCTGCAACAACATCCTCTCCGACCACCAACTAACACTAATCACACAACCACATTCCTTTAAGTGTTTTGCCCAAAGACACAATGACAGCTGTTTTGAGACGGATTCGAACCGTCAACCTTCTGCTTACAGGATAACCACTGAGCCAAGCCGCCCACGACCTTGCATGCTAAGTACATGTCTCTCCTCTACGGAATGATTGCAAAGATCTTCAGTTCAATAGTCTTTGCTTGCTTAAAGTAGCTGTAGGTATGCCTCTATTTCAACAAAAGAATTGCAAGCCAAGGATTTCTGAAAGACAGCAGACATATCCAGCCGACACACTGCTGTATAGGATTGGATATATGTGGGCCTTCCTCGTTCCTTGATGTGATTTTAATAATGCATGCCCCGCTCAACTGCCCCGAAGTCAAACAATACTTCCACGTCTCAGTGTTTATAAAAAAAGGTTCCGCTTGCCCGCTACACATATCCTCCACTGGAGTATTGCTTGTTTTGTAATGTTTTTGTTTACCTTATCAGACTGAACGCTTTTGTGGTGCTGGGGAGTGAAATAAGAGAATTTTACAGGCACCCTGACACCACGCTTGCCTTTGCAGAGTTCTCTCCAAGATGGATTTGAGTTATAACCGAGGTTATGGGACAGGGCGTTGTCCGGGGACAGATCTGGGCAGGCGTCCAGACAGAAGCAACCGCAAGCAAGCTCTTTAAATTTCACATTACATCAAGCAGAACCAAGCCATTCAGACAATTGAAAACATTTTTTATTATTGTCTAACTTTTTTTTTCCATAAAGTGCAAAATAAAAGATACAAAAATGGCGTCTACCGGAAGCATGATGTCATTGAGTTGTTCTGCCAAGATTTTCTTTTAAAAGGGACCGTGGCAGTGGGAATCTCCAAAAAGCCCTTTGTGTGGCAACTTTTAGATACTATTATACTTAATGGACACTTTATTAGGTCAACCAATTTATTCACATTGCATCAAGCCAATGGGTTTATGTAGCACCACCCTCTAACCAAGCATTAGAACAAAGAAGAACTAGAACGATGAAGATTTCGTATTGCTAAAATGTGTTTACAGAGAATGATTGGGGGGAAAAAAGATACAATATCCAGTGAATGGCTGCTCTGTCGGTGAAAATCCCTTTTTGATGCGTGATGTCAGGTTTGAAATAATATTAACAAAACATTAAGTCTGCAGAAGGCCGTCTCTCGGGTGGATGCACTACGGTGGCCCACTGCTCCTGACAGGTTCACCACTCCTGACAGGGTTCTCCACTCCTGACAGGTTGTCCCAGTGGCATTGACCGATGGGTTAAATGTCGAAGACACATCTCCCTACGGGGACATTAAAGTGTAACCTTAACCTATCTCTGAATGCACATGTGACAAAACATGAAGCAGAAGGCAGCAGCAGAAGACCACATCGATACCAGTTTACTAGGTACAGGGGCTTCCTTAAAATACCCATTTATCATCTATACAGTTGCTCTAAACCAGGGGTGGGCAAACTGCGGCCCGGGGGTCACAGAAGGCCCTTTGGGCTTTTTAATCTGGCCCACCAAGCATTTTCTCATATTTTTATAACCTGCAGTAACCAGTTAACTCCACATCGACATATTATTTCACTGCGGTCCGATCGAAGGCTGTATGTCTCATTTGTCAAGAAATGGCTCCAGTTTACAAAGAATACAATATCAGCACTTGGCACATTGTTAAACCCCATGTGGCCTTTGAGTCAAAAAGGTTTGTCCACCCCTGGGCTAAACCCTAATTATGCAGTCCTGGCAGTATGTTAAGTGTCCTGAAATAACAGTTTGTACTTGTGTCATGATTGGAGGCGATGGCTTGAGCCTTACAGGGAAATGGATGATATGTTAGGTGTGCATGTAGCAATGTATGCACGCTAACAGGAAAAGTGTCTTTATAATGGCCACATATTTTTTGCACTCTCAGCAGAAATGCCTAGACATCTCTCCTCTTACACACTATCTCCAGCTTTACCGAAGGGCTATTGAAGCCACCCAAACTAACACAGAAAAAATCACTGGCCACTTTTTATCCACAAACATTGCATTAACAGAAAGGGGTTTGAAAAAAGGCACAATATCCAGTGTGCAGTTAATCTGTGGCAAAAATCACTTTGATTTGACTTGAATTGAGATAATAGAACGTTCTGATGACCACTGGTTACATTAACGCTGTCTGGAGGATAATAAAAATGCATTAAATTGACCATCTGTATCTGTTTTATGATGTAAGGTAGGTATTATGTCATGAATATTTTAATTTAGTCCCTCCCCTGGCTTCTAGCAATATCAAATCAGAGTTTATGGGTTACCACTTTGATCAAAAGTTGTCAGGTTTTACTTGCCTTTCTTTCTACAGCAACATCAATTCTACCATTGGTAACAGGGTCAGATATGTTATTTTTTTTACCTATTTAGTTAATTCTGAATTCGTTTTACAGTTTTACCTCCATGTATTTCCAAAATCAAAGAGTGACGCTGCCTCCTTCAATATCCAAAAATGGTCCACAGCCCCTTAATCCAAAATCTACTGTCAAAATACAAAACTTAATCATCTATTTCATCAAAATCTCTATTGAAAACACTGGAAACTACACTCTCTAGTAACTATACATAGCTTGAGGTGATATCTGAATATATGATATATGATATAACTGTCTACATATTTTATATTAAATACTTGATGTTGAGGCTTTGGAGCCACCCCCTGCAGGACCTTCGCGGACCCCACTTTTGGGAATTACAGCTCCAGACTATTCCTTTATTGCAGAAGTGGTCGGTGAGTATAGTCTTTTCCTTGTGTCCAAACAGCTCAAGACCATATAGTTGAGAGAGCTAACAGACCGTGAGTCAAATTGACTGCATTGATGCCTCTATTGTTCTTGAGATTTCCCAGTAAGCCAACCTTTTCTAACTACGGCTTCTGACTGACTGGTCTGAGAAAGGCAGCAGGACATCAACATCCCCTGGCATGAGATCCTAACAATATCTAGAACAGGGGTCTCACACCAGTAGCTCCCAACCACTTTCCAAGTAGCGCTCCAAAGGGTTTATGAATTTTACAAAGGCATATAATCGCCTGGCAAGTCAGTTGTCTTTACGTTAAAAAATAAACAATGCATCAGAAAGGCACTTCTCACTCGTTTAGGTCCACTTTATTCCTGCTTCTGACCTGGTTCAGTTTGGACCTGGTTCAGTTTGGACCTGGTATAGTCTTGGTTTTATATGTACTTTGGCTTATCTTTAGAGGGATCTTGAACATTTTAACAGCATCCTGGCGAATAGCATTTTGCTTTTTTCTGGTTCCAAATAGTCTTTCCCTCCTCCACCCCCAAAACCATCTCCCGGGAAAGAGTTTACAACCACTTACCTTTAATGACGTTTTGATAAATGGCTGTGAGCATGCCAAACATGTCTTCGCCGTGGCTTGTGTGAAATCAACATCTTTGCTGCAGTGTGTAATGGGTTCTGATCACCGCTCATGCTTCTATTATGCACATTTGTGTATATCGATCACTGTGTGGGGCACCCGGAGTTGGCAGATCATCTGTTTTCAGTGAGAATCAATTCTGAGTATTTGGACTTGTGTGAAGGAGTCCTTGGTCCTTACAGATAAACATTCCACTTGAAGCTGTACTATCTGGTATTTTTACTCAAATGAACAGCATAATGGAAGTCTAATGAGACTCTGAGACCATCTGTGGACTGTATTATATGGGTTTTTGTTTTAGGGCCAGGGCCACCCAGTCACACGCTTCCACAGCACAGCAATCTTGATTGGTTGATGCTTCCATCATCCATCAAGATAATGAATCCCTCATGATTATTCATGCTTTATTTCAAAATCCACAGCTTTATATTTTGGAGTCTGAAGAATGAAAAGCACACTCCAGACCGCTGCTTCTTACTTCCTGATTTATGTGAGACCATGATAGAGGTAAGGGAAGGAGAGGAGAAGGGAAGGGGAGAGCATTATGCAGCTTTATAAAACACATAATGAAGGCATGTATCAGGATAATGTATTATGTTTATATATCTATACAAGCTAAAGTGTATACAAACTGTTCAGACTCATCCACCCTGCCACACAGACTGAAATAAACATTTTTGACATGAGGAAGGCTAGAACGAATTCTAACGGGGTTGTGGCTAGAGTTTTGTGAGAGTGGCTTTGCTTCTGTTGACTGCTCTGTATGCATAAGTCTATAAAAAAGTACAGAGTTTATGACTTAGACCTGAGGTAACATTGTGATTTGGTGCCAAAAGAAAAACTGAATTGAACTGAATTACAATGCATCTAATTTAACTTTATCTGGGAGTTCAAATATAGAAACAGATACTCCCTGTAATAGGTTAAAGTAATTCTTAATGCTTTCTTTATCATGAACATTTATGCATGCACAAGGATAGTACTCCAGTTCAATTAAGAATATAACTTAACACCTCTCTGACAGTGATATCTTCATATTTATAATGCTCTGAACAACTTCTTTAAAAGCAGGTTTGAACTTTCAAACTACACAGCCTTTCAATTCAGCACAAGTACAATCCCTTTAAGAGGAATGGACTGTTGCCCGCTGTGAGCACTAGATCAATACTTCAGCGTTGCTACTGTATCAGCTCATTCAAGAAATCCAATTCAATTATCAGCAGCCGAGTAGAACAGATCTATCCAGGGCTTTTCGAAGTGAAAGAGGTGCTTTACCTGCTAAGCAGGTGAGAATGGGCCCTTCTCTTTGTGCCTCTACCATTGATTTGAACATATATCTGCAGCGCCACATTGAGTATGTGTGTGTTGTACTGATCTGAACAAACCCAATGATGGTTCAGGAACTCGAACTATTTCCACTTCAACACTGAGCCTTAGACACAGTCTTTTCACTAATGGCCGGCATTTCTGCTACAACAAGCACAAATGCACAGATAATGACATCAGCTTGTGCAAACTTTAGCCACAATCACTGAAGGGCGACTGTTACTGGAGACAGGGCTGTAGTTATTAATGCATCATTAAACTTATTGTGACAAGAGGTTCAAAGGTCCCCTGACATAGCCTCACACAGAAGTAAAGAAACTGATCTGGGCAAGATGATTATTTTACTGTTTCTTGTTTCTTGTGCATAAAGCACTCACAATAGTCAAACCATAAAGGTGTGTCCTTACACGACCATGTATTGTACCATGTATTGACCAACTCAATCACCAAACAGTGTTTCCAATTTAATGTATGCTCTTCTCCTGAGCTCTGTTTTTATTTTGTTATTTTTATTTGTTACATTAACTTTTACATTCCACCTCTACAGTCCCTGGTCCTTATGCGTTTTCCCGTTGTGTGTATCAGTTGTGTTCCATGTGTGGTGTGGGGTGTGTCGAGTGGGTGGATGGAGGCGGTTCAGCTGGGAGTGCAGGGGGCGCCGTTGAGTCGATAAATAATAGAGGTAGGACCATTGGAACACAAGCCTGATACAGTTCTCCCTCTTTCTGTGCTCTGGCCGCTCTGACGTAGCTCTTATCAATGTTTCATGAGCTGCTGGGCTCGGGACATTGTGCAGTGAACTGTCCTGCTCACACCAGCCTTACATCCTGCTGCTGTGCATTTGTTTTTCATTCATGAGGATTACCTGAGTCAGAATCACATCAATGTATAAATGAATAATGTATAATGGAGTATATACTTATGCACAATAGAGCCACAGTTTAGCTCAGTTGGTAGAGCGTGTGGCCTATAGACCCTTTAAAATGTTTGTCATATGGAATGTTCAAAGTCCCAGAATGGAGGCGACTGGAGCAAAAGTACAAAAAAGTAGTGTTTGTGGTGAGGGATAGAATAATTCTGAGCATACAATGAAAAAACAATTGGGGTCTTCAACATTTCTGTAAGGACTTGTCCAGTAAAACCTAAAAACCAAGAATTTTGGCTCCAGCCAAAAATCTAACTGTTACTAATGTGTACATTAAATAATAATACTTATTTAGCATATACTGTATTTAAGCAAATGTAATAACAATAATAGAACAGTTTAACAGAAATTGTCTGAGATTTTATTTTTTTTTACTTCGAGTTCCTCTGTGGCTTATTTAGAGGGTTTTTTTGTTTTATTGACCCTTTAAAAAGTGTGTCATGGAATGTTCAAAATTCTGGAATGGAGGTGACTGGAGCAAAAGTGAGTTAACTTTACAAAAAAGTAAAGTTTGTGGTGAGGGATAGAATAATTCTGAACATTCAATGAAAAATCTATTGTGGTCTTCAACATTTCTGTAAGGAGTAAAGTAAAGTAGAGTCCAGTAAAATCTAAAAACCAAAAAAGAATTTTGCCTCCAGCCAAAGGTCTAACTGTTACTAATGTGTACATTAAATAAACATACAATGTGGGGTACTTTCACTAATGTTCCCTAACCAGACTCTGACATTATTATATGGCTGGAGTGGTTGGCATTTGTCAAAACCATGTAAATGTCATATATATTTTGCATTACTTTGTGGCTAATCCTAATTTCTCCATTGAAAATGTATTACGGTGCTTCCTCCAGTTGCCTACATTCCGGAATTTAGGTCTATATTCAGAACCTACAGTGCTCGCCCTAGTGTCATGAGTTTGAATCTGGCTCACGACACCCCACTCTTCTCAATAAAGCCAGAAAAGGCCCTGTATAGAAATATAAAGAATTCTGCACAATCCTTCTGGTAAAGTATAGAGACATGAGTCAAGGGAATTAGCGTTATCTAAAATGAACTATGCCTTCCCTATCACTTAACACTATACTAACTTTATTGCTTTTATTTTTTGTAAAATATATTAAAATATTTAATCCTCAAAATGGCAAGTTGGAATCATACTGTTGAACAAGTTACAGTATTGGATTAACACAAGTCAGTAATGTATTGTGTACAAACAGTTTAAATGTTTGTACTCCACCAGTTAGAGACCATTGAGGGTAAGGGTATATCCCGTTCCAGATAGTCCATGGGTGGGCATTTTTTTTGACTCAAGGGCCACATGGGGTTCAAACATTTGCCAAGTGGGCCAGCAAAGATTGTATTCTATAAAACTGCAGCCATTACTGACACGAGACATACAGCCGTCTAACATTTCACAGTCAACTCTCCTTTTCTTTGACCCACTTGTCGATCTCAGTGAATAGTTAAAAATACACAGAACAATAAACAGGATTCAGAAAGGCTTACTGCAGGGTATAACAATGTGACACAATGTCAATATTTTACTACATAGAAAATGCTCGGAAGGACGGATTAAAAAGCTCCAAGGGCCGCATGTGACCCCCGGGCCGCAGTTTACCCACCCCTGAGTTAGTTATTTGAGGGGTATCACATAAAACAAAACATTATATTTAAAAATATTGCATCACAGTCAAACCTACACTACCTAAATTGGTGAAACTGTGGGGAGGAAAAAACAAGTTTGAATAATACACTCTCCTTTCTCTGCCCTCAGCCGCTGATGTTCTTTCCAAACCTGTCCCACACATTAAGCACACACTGCCTCCTGTGAGTTCACAAACCAGGAAGTATGAGAATAACGAGCAGTGGTCTGAAGTTGGCTTTAATACTCTGAACGATATAAAAATAAGGTGATAAAACTCCTTCACTTTCCTGATAGATTCTAGTTTTTAATACATAATGGAGGTATCTACCAATTACAGTGCTCCAGTACAGTTTTTGTGTAAAACAAAAATAATATATAATACAGCCCACAGAGAGTCTAAAAGTCAATTTTTTTCTCAGATTATTTATTGTTGAATTAGTTTATTATATTATATAGTTATGCTGTGTTGTTGACGAGTCATTTTAACTGACTCTACTGATTGTGTGTAAAAAGGAAATGCTGTGTGTAAAGTTACCATTTCTATTCAAAAGAAATATAGAATTGATATAATATTACAGTTTTAAAAGATTATAGTTTAGCCAGGCAGAATGTTATTAATCCTATGGAAGGAACTTTGCCAGGGGGCGCTGTAACAGGTCAATTCTAAAGCATAGAACACCCATGCGATAAAAGTACTTGCATGTTTTTTCCTGCCAGATGAAAAACTATGCAAAAGAATAATTGTGAAACTGCCATGCCAGACACTGTACATTATAACAGGCCTCAGTACCATGACTGTCTGTACCAACTGATAACAGACCTCAGGAGGGACATGAATGGTTTTAGGCGAGACACTGCAGGTGAATAGAAAAAAAATCACTTTGAAACTTTTCCTGTAGATTACTGACATAAATATATGGGGAAAATCTATTGCAAGATTTCTGTCATTTTCTGTTTTCATATGGAAAAGATGCCTTTTGTGTGTAAAAAATAAATAAAAAAGCATTTTTTTCCAGGACAAAAATCTTAATCATGTGTAGAGCCAGGTTCGAATTTACAGAGGGGATTTTGGATATCTGATTTAGTCTTTGAGTTATGTAGATATTACCAAAAAAAATGTAAAACATTGAATTGCTCCATGTTTTTAGGGGAAAAAATGCAATGAATCCATCTAAAAACTAGATATCAACAAATCCTTCTGTAAAAAATTTGCCGAGTGTGGGAAAAACATATTTTGAGAAAACTGCCTTTAAAGTTAGAATTTCCCATATAAGTCCATAATGCAGGTTGATGAAATGTTATAATATACATAATATAATGTATAATATAAAAATGGTCATTTCTTTGTTTCCTGTTGCAAGCTGCCCTGTTTAGAGACCAAACTGGCCAAAAATCCCAACATGGAAACCTTGCATGGGTCTAAGGTATATTGAACATCCACATTCATGAACGTGGAGAAAACATATGAATGAATCTGCTGAATACAGTAGAGTCAAAATAGGGGTCGCTGGTTCCAAATCCTGCCCAAGCAAGTACTGTTGTTGTGCCACTGGACAAGACACTTCACCTATCTTGCCCATGTATGAATGTGTTTGGGATTGTGGTGGTCTGAAGGGAATTGGGAGTCTCTAGAAAAGCACAATCTTCATTTTTATTGATGTTATTATTTTGTGGGAGTTGAAGGACAGATCAAATGAATACAAAAATGTCTTTACTATAACTTTTCTTGTGGCCTGTGGTTTGGCATCAGCCTCACTTAAACAGGAATCACAAAGCAGGTTGAGGATTTCTTCATTTTTTTTTTTATACCCCATATCGCTGCTGCTCTTATTGAAATGACAGATTCTGAGGCTGAAAATGCAGCTTGTGTGGAACAGGTCAATGGGCAGAGCGCTGATAAAATTGGATTTTGACACTCGAGATGGAGAAATGGACGTGAATGTGCAGCGGCCCACCTCTGCAGAGCTACTGTATTTACCAGGCTTTATGACAAGCTTTACTAAAGGGAGACTCCAAGCTCAATGTGTTTGCTGGGATTTAGACCGATTTAAGTATTTGTGTGAGAATTTAGATGGGACATTTTTTCTTTATTGAATGAAATGCATTTTGTAAAACTTCTGCAGCTAAGTTGTGTAGGAATAACAGACCTGTCTAGTGACAGGATGTATGGGGGTTTGAGAGCATTATAAACTGTCAATGATCATTCTCAGTGGAGTCTGTATGCCCACCCCGTGGGTTTAGTGGTTGTCCAAAGACATGCATGTATAAAGAGAATTCATTTGAGAGTGGATGAGTGTCTGTCAGAGGGTGTTCTAGTATGTGTGTGTGGTGATGTTGTGTGTGTGTGTGTACGTGTGGTGGTGATGGCGTGTGTGTGTGGTGGTGTGTGTGTGTGGTGGTGGTGTGTGTGTGGTGATGTGATAGGATGCTTGTGCGTGTGTGTGTGTGTGTGTGGTGGTGATGGTGTGTGTGTGTGGTGGTGATGGTGTGTGTGTGTGTGTGTGGTGGTGGTGGTGTGTGGTGGTGGTGTGTGTGTGTGTGTACGTGTGGTGGTGATGGCGTGTGTGTGTGGTGGTGTGTGTGTGTGGTGGTGG
>JAVQKC010124830.1:0-43470 GCA_036025475.1 Philypnodon macrostomus
GTGTACCGGACCGTTGTGGTGATGTGGTCGGTGTACTGGACCGTTGTGGTGATGTGGTCGGTGTACCGGACCGGTGTGGTGATGTGGTCGGTGTACCGGACAGTTGTGGTGATGTGGTCGGTGTACCGGACCGTTGTGGTGATGTGGTTGGTGTACCGGACCGTTGTGGTGATGTGGTCGGTGTACAGGACCGTCGTGATGATGTGGTCGGTGTACCGGACCGTTGTGGTGATGAAGCATCAAGCCGCTGGGCATCATTATTCCTCAAAGTGGGACATTATTCCTGCTTTATACATGTTTTGCTATTGGTTTGGTTCTGTTGTTGTCAATATTTAGGTGGATTGCCGTTTTTCAAAGATGTTACTTTAAGGTTTTAGATGTGGATAGACCTACAGCAGTGAATACTAAAGTTTACAGTGTGACTGGATGTAAAATATAAACAGCCATGCTGATGTAGCTAGTTTAGCTTAAGTTATCATAGACTGGAGAGGTATTTCTGAACCTCCACAGTTGTTCCAAATATATTATTGTAAAGCAGAACAGCGCTGACATGTGGAAAATATCAGTACAGATGACTAAAAGCAGCTTAAGAAGTGTAGAGGAATAAACGATGGGTACCATGATGAACATTTTCAGGTGCGTGCCACGCTGCTGGAAGTCAGCCGGTGTGAGTGCTCTCATAGAAAATAATGGGGTTGTATTTTTGGTGTGAGTTGGCCTTAAATCAGGAATAAACCAGGATTAAACTAGGTATAAACAAAATAACACCATGAACAAAAAAATGCCAAAACTACCAGTACCAAAAAAGGTACCATGTCTAAATCAGGACTAAACCATGGTTAAAGTAATACAGGTAAAAATCTATTTAAACCAGGACTAAAAATCGAATTAAATCAGGATTAATCCAGGATTATTCCAGGATTAATATATGGAGGTATCGGGATCAGTCACCTTAACACATTTATAATCTTACTGTTCCTCAAACTCGGGTAGAAAACCAAATCATATGCATCGAGCCAATATTTATGAGACAAATATATATTGGATCTTTATCTAATTGTTAAAATAAGCCAGTAGACAAAATCAACTGCCTATTTAATTAGAATGAGGGTCTATTCACTGCTGAAGCTTTATAGTCAGTAAAAGCATTAACTGCACAGTCAATTGTTAGCTATATAAATTAATGGGAACGTTTACGGCACCCATCCAGCTTTTTAGACAATCGAGCTTTAAATGAAGAGAAACTTGGATCTTTAAACAGATAACACAACAACACTTGTGAGGTAAAATTTATACGGTAGAATAAATGTAAAAGTAAATATAATCTGATGACATTAGTCCTGGTTAGGTCTTTTAGTGCCAGCCAAAATGATGAGGGAAAAGGCAGTGTATGTATTTATTTATTGTTGTTTTTTGGTGTATTTATTTGCAATTGCATTTTTATGAATTTTCAAACCATTTAAACAATTGAAAAAAATCACTAATAGGGTTTTCTTTTTTTTTTAAGTGGATGGTGGTGAGACAGTGGCATTGAATAAAAGGCAGAACTGGAGGTAGCATCAGAGGGACAGCTCATGTTAGATGTTTCAGAGATAAAGTCAGAGAGGCCAAATTGAGATGCTTTGGACATGTACACAGGAGGGATAGTAAATATATGGGTAGAAGGATGAAGCTGTCAGACAGGGGCCTAGAGGAAGACCAAAAACAAGATGTATGAATGTAGTGAATGAGAGGAGAGAATAAAGTCAGATGAACAATGATTTGCTGTGGCTACCCCTGAACAGCCAAAAAGAACAGTTGATTTAAAAAAAAACATTCTTCTATAAGAGGTAAGAAATATTTTTATATCACAAAATAACAGTGCCTTGAGTCAGAACCTCTTTATTGCTCAAGAGTTCAGCAGCTGTACGATGTGAATCACCATTTGTTGAGATGAACTAAATGTCTCTCCAGTTAGATCGAGTTTTGTGCAGGTGTATATTTTCAAAGCTTTCAACAAAATGACAAGCACAAAGGTGAGTCTAAAGGGAGGCCTTAAAATACAGATGTATTTACGCTCACAGTTGATGCCAATGTGCCAACCTGATAACAAGGAATTTGCTATGGTACCTGGTGCAAACTTAAAACGTCTAAAAAGTCTAAAAAGTCTAAACATACAATAAATACAGAATAGAATAAAACTCAACTATATACCAAAAATACAGAATATATTAACTTTAAAAATGTTAAACCAGCCGGGAGTATGCTAAATTGAGTGTGTGAAAAACGCTGGGTAAGTAGTTCGGCCCCCACCACTGGGAGACCGAACTACTTACCCAGCGTTTTGACGTCACCGCCCAAGTCCTGAACAGCTATTGGCTAAAGGCATCTGGGTCTCAACATAAACTATGTTGTTTTTTTGCATGATACAATCATATTTTGACGTATTTTGAAGTAGCTGTCAGAGTATAAATTCTGTCTTGTGCATTGGATTTGATCAGCACTGCTCCAGAAAGCCACAAGATTTAAAAGCTGAACACAGGAAGTGACAGGACTGAAATGTACTTCCTGTAGTTCATGTTGTGCCGTGTCTAAGTGTGGATATATGAGGTGACAGTGTCCGTGTACTCTTCCAAGCTGTCTGAAAAAGCCCTCATTGGGTCCCAGTCTGTAGTCTCTAAACACGCCCCACAGCCTTGCTGCTTTACTGTTTTGTAGTCCTCACTACAGGTTTGGAGAGCTTCGGCCTCTGTCTATTCGCGGGGTTCAGGTGGATCATCTCGTGGTCAAAAAGTCCAAGTGCAGAGCGGGGCACGGCATGATAAGCTCTACTTATCGTGCTGTAACAGTGATCCAGGAACAAAAGCAGATACTTAAAAATGTGTGGTTTCTATTTGTGATATTCATTGTGTGGAGAAAGTGTAAATATAAAAATAAAAGTAATATAAACTCACAACCCATATTTGTACTCCTTACTCCCTAATGAACATTTTGGATGTGAACTAGGGCAAAAGGACTCAAAGCTGTATTCACTTAATAGTACCCTTTTATCGAACTTTTATAATATATTAATTAAATAAACAAAACAAACATTTCGGCGATATTATGGAATCAACTACGTCTGCGTCCGCATCCTACGTGTGAACATGAAAACCCAAAAAGTAATTGCCGGATCAGTTTTGAATGAATCAATAAAATAATGACCTAAACTGTGAACGCAATAACTTCAAAAGTTTTTGTCAGATCTTTTTCAACTTTCCTTTACAGTTACATATCATGAAGACGCTGAGCAAGATTGAATTGGATTAATTTTGGTGACAATTACAATTAATTAATTAGTTAAATAATGCCCTGAAGCACTTTATTTGAGCCATTAATCCCGCTGAACATATACAAAATTGATTTTGGCACAGTGATCCGGGCTAGTGTATATTTAATGTACATAGGCAAATTACAGAGGTCAAATAAAGAATGCCTCTATAGCGCCCCCATGTTTTTGACCAATATGTTACCTCTATAGTGCCCCCTATAGACTGAAAAAATGATGTAGTATTTAATTTTATAACATTTTCACAAACAGCCAGAAAAACCAAAGAAGTTAAATGCACCTCTGTCATGGTTTGGGGGCGGGGCCTCCTAATATACACTTAATGGTACCCTTTTATTGATTGTTTATAATATATTAATTAAATCGGCAAAACAAACGTTTCGGAGATATTATGGAATCACCTCCGTCCGACGCCACAGATCCTACGTGTGAACGTGATAACTCAATAACAATTGCCGGATCAGTTTCAAATTTTTCACACAGGTACATATCATATAGACAATGTGGATTGATTTTCGTACTTCTATGATGAATATTAATATACATTAACAATATACGTTATAAAAACATTCTTCACAAACATCCAGACAAATCAAACAAGTCAAACAGACCTTTTCCAAAATTTGTCATGGTTTGGGTGCGGGGCCTCAAGGTAGATACAAGAAAATTACATATATCAGATTGAGGGTTAGCCCAAGCCGCTGTGACTGAGCCACTATTGGCCGACCTGACCAGCATGTCTTTAGTAGTCTTTAGTAGAGTACATGTAAACTCCACACAGAAAGGCCCAGAATGCCCAGTCTGGGACTTGAACCCAGGACCTTCTTGCTGTGAGGCAAGAGTGCTAACCAACAGTGCCAACATGCCACACATAAAAACCCTTAGATATCACACAAACAAAGTCTGATTAAGGTCTGGTCTGCAAATTAGCTATTAGATAGATGATATGGGCATGGCATTGGTTGCATTTGAAACTTTGACAATGCTTTTTATTCTGTCCCAATCAAGAAAAACATATAAATAAAAAAAATATAGAAATAAAGTAAACGCCCCATACATGTATTTCTATTGGGTTTGGATTATTGCTGCTGCTTCTCCTTCTCCTCCTTCCAGGCTCCAACACAATCAGGCCCTGTAGTTAGAGGAGCTGCATCTGGAGATGGGCGTAACACTCCCCTTTGAAAGCTGGCTGCTTCAGTCCATGGTTCTCTTCTCCGCTAAGCAGCCACAGCTTCAGCTTTTGATCGGTTTATTTCTGTTGTACTTTGACATCCACACACTCGCACGACATGCACCTTACAGACACCAC
Source organism: Philypnodon macrostomus (assembly GCA_036025475.1). Taxonomy (NCBI): domain Eukaryota; kingdom Metazoa; phylum Chordata; class Actinopteri; order Gobiiformes; family Eleotridae; genus Philypnodon; species Philypnodon macrostomus. The sequence goes on from JAVQKC010124830.1 coordinate 4,617, forward strand.
AGACACCACAGACATTCATGTTAGCTCTTGTCGTTAGTTTATTTTATTATTATTAATTATTAAATATCCAATTGTTTTATCCTTTAAAACATGTGTGGTCTCCCTCTTTGTTGTGGCCCCTTGAATCAGGGCTGTAACACAAATCAAACAGCTTTGTGGTGTGATCCTCTTTGTATTTTGACTGTAATAGACTGTGAAGACCTGCAGTTGTATAGATGATCCGGCCTTGTATATCATTTCAGTCAAATGTACGTGTCTCATTTGTTCATTGCCATATATTTTTCGGACAGGAGACAAGATAAACAAAATATGTTATTTGCTTTTAGTTATTATCTATTGGTAATATTTCAGATTTTATTACCACTTAACAGTGTCCTTGTGTGTCCTTGAGTCTATGGGTTCTTTATAAAAAATTAAGGAAATATATTTTTTGGACCTGCATAGACATCAGTAGCTTGTCCTCTCTGAGAGCACATATACAGATTATATTTAATGTAACACAAACAGTATTTTCTATCGATCCCCCGGCACATAGCCTGATGGTGTTTCATAAAGAGGTTAAAGGGGAAAGCTGTTGTGAAATCTAAGACCGTTCGAGACAACAACCAGATGTATAAAGACGTCCAGATGAGAGGCAAGGGTCAAGGTTAACCAACAGGCAAAGCATCAGCAGCTCAAGGTAGATAGAGACGTCACCAGTTCAGCTCGTCCTTGGGCTGGCATCAGCTGCAGAGATAGAGCAGTGCCAACAAGGTGGAGGGCCAAGGATGAAGCCATTACGTGTGCATTCTTCTCTGCATGGGGCTATTAAGTGCTTTTAAAATGGGTAAGTCATTTTCCAACAGCCGCAGTGTGCCAGTGCCAAGTGAGAATAATAATTATGTGAAAAAGCAAAGAGAAAATGCATTGTCTAACTTCTATCAATAAACAATCGTTCATTTGAAGAAAAAAAAAGCGTATAAAACCTGGAGTGAATGGATAAAACAATCTGCAGCAATGCTAATGATGTGGTGTGTAACATAACAGAAGTATTCACACTGTGCATAATTCTCTTTCATATTTTACGGACATTGTGTCCCATTGATTTTTATTAGTGTAGTCACAGTGGAATGACTAAAAGTGTTTTCATGATGGCACATACTGACAATCTGAATGTCTTTTTGCTGGTCAATGCTGTTGCTATGCTATTATTATAAGACAACAACCACAGCTAACTGCATAGTAACTGTCTTTTAAGCATCTTGCTCCTCAAAGTCACACTGTAAATGAACTGGATTAACAGCTGTATGTGTAACTCTGGCAAAGCCCACGTATTTATTTTTATGTTAATTGATCATTATTTACTTTACAAAAAGCTCTATAAACATCACAGTATCATGAATGACAAAACAATACATGCATCTGAAAGTACCTGTTTGGAAAGAAACTGTCCACTTTACAATTTCTCAACATTTCTGATAACAACAGTGACTGACCGTATGAGTTTTCATTTAGTCTTCCATTTGATCTGTTTTTGCATTTTATACACCGGCCTGCATTCGGCTCCAAAAAGGTCTTCTTTCTCTCCTTTGTGTCCGGTGTCGATAGCCTAGTTAGAACACATCATATCTGTAAATTAAAACCATCTTTTCTATAGCTCTAGCTCCAGTGTCTAAGCATATTTATGTCCAGTTAGGTGTGTGTGTGGCCATACACCTACTGTACTTGTCTGCATGGAGGAGCGAGCTGTCACATGTGATCAGGAAGCACATCACTCATGTTTCCAGGATTTCATTAGCAGAGCCTTGCCAGTGCTGCCCTTGGGAAGCTAGTTTTCCTTTGCCTTAATTGGGGCATTAATTAGATCAGAAAAGCACATTGTGTTGGCCGACTTGAAAGCTTGGCAGCGCTGAAGCATTTCCTAAATATATACAAGTCTCTGTTTGTCACATGGACGTAAATAAGAGTAATTATGGCTTTAACAAGAAGAGATGATGAGTTAGTGAAGAGACAGATCTGACCACTGTTTAGACACGTATAGCAGCTGAAAAACTCAAATGAACGCTTAAATCCTGAACCAAGTCGAGCTGATTCTTCTATTCTCCTGTTTGCATGAGAAAGTAAACTTCACTGTCGGATTCAAAGATGTGCTTTATTTAATGGTGCCCAAAAACTCTAAGCTAATATCGAAGAAATATGACAGAGAGAGCGGCTTGTTCTTTGAAAGGACCCATTACATTTCAAAAGGTAAAAGCTAGATCCAATCCACCACTGCAACGTTTTCTCAGATACACATTATTCTTGAATCCATTATCAGCTCAATCACAGTTGTTGGGTTAATTGCTGGACTAGTCTAATAAGAATACATTGTTGATCATACAGTATATTAGATTGTGTTGTTGGGAGCAGAAACTACACCAAGACAAAATGGTGTAACATACAGGATCAGCAGGAGCCAATGGTCCAACAAACAGTTAATTGCTGTCTTCTATACACTGCACCTCCTTCTCTACCAAACTCTGCATATACTTCATTAATTCCACAATAACAGTTCACAGACTAAATTCTTTAGTATGTGTATGATCCCTGATATCATATAGTGTGTATGTGTGTGTGTATGTATGTGTGTATATGTTATGTTGCATTATGGCATCTTTATTCATTGGAGCTTGTGCTTGTGTGGGAAAGAACTCAGCTGTCATTGCACTTTTCATGAAGCCCTCTAGGCTCATATAAGTTTTATAGTTCATTGCATTGTTTATACATGAATAAAAATGAGAGTGGTGGTGGTGGTGGTGGTAGTGGTGGAGGCATGAAGCTTTATCTCCACATTGGCTAAAAAACTTCATTTCACATGTGTTTCATTTTATTTTTCACTCACTGTATTCACTCTGTATTAAATATGGGTGCAGTGAAAGCCTGTGATAGGCCTCAGAGCTCCCATTGCCTTATCACTCATCCTAGAGCAAATTAGACTCATTATAATCCATTAGTGAGCATCTCCATGTTCCCCGTGGGCTGCACAAGCACATCTCTCATCTTCAACCTGCAGGGAAAAGGAACTTTTTAAAGACAAGTCAGTTTGGATACTAGGAGCAGCATGTATCCTCTGTTCCTAATGGATGGGGAGCTTGTCTAGACTGGTAGAGTAGAGTATTTATGCGCATGTCAGAAGTGTGATGTTGGTCATACTTCAAAGAACATGACTACCAGCCCACTCTGAAGCGCTTAGCCCTAGCGAAAAACCATCTTGACTCAGAGACATGCAGTTCACGCTTCCCGAGAGAGGGTGTATTGAACTTTGGGTATGTTTTTGTTTCTTGCCGATAGGCCCAATATTTGCATAGTTTTTGCATCAGCACTAAAGGAGGGATAGGTGCATGCAGTTCATTCCAACTGAACTTGGAGATTTTGAACTTTGTGCTAGTTTTTGTTTTGTTGATCGACCCCGTACTTGCATAGTTTTTCCTTAAGCATGTGTAGGAATCTTTCAGAACCATGGACAGCGTCAAACCAGCTTGGAGGTAGGTATTTCACTTAAAGCTGTGGTGTAAAGGTTTCCTGAAATAAAAAATTGTAAAAACATTAAAGAAAATGCTTGAACACTGGTTCCCTCTCTCTCCCAGCCTCTTCAGCAATGTGAAATCAGTTTGTGTTGGCTATCACACCACTCAAAAACTACTTCTGGTCAAAATGTTAACCCACAAACTCTGATTTGATGTTGGTGTATAGAGGGGGAGGGACTAAAGTAAAAATAGCAATCATAGAACAAGGTCAAAAAATATTATTATTTCAGGGAACGTTTCAGACTACAACTTTAAGCTAAATGACTCTGTATATTGGCCAATATGTCAAAACTAGGACATGTCACTCACCAGCTCACTCCGATGTGAGACGGACCAAACATGTACAACATTAACCATGCAGCTGTCCTTCACACACACTTCCCTCATAATTGACTCAATTAGCAATCCACACTGTCCCAATTCTCAAGGCTGGGGACTGTGGGAAATATGTTCAACTTATTCCACCTAAACCTCTGCCCGCCTCCGAAGGGCAGCCTGCCTGAAAACTGCCAAGAAATTACTCCCAGCGCCGCGATCAAACTGCGGCTCAGCTGGAGTCGAGTAAGTGGAGATCCAACAGTCTTGTCATGTTCTATTTTATCCTCTCTGTCTCTCTCGGCTCTAAGCTTTTACTTCATTTTAAAAGTGCGCCATGCTTGTAGTCGATGTCTAATGCGATGCCTCATTATCAAGTGCCCCCCCCCCCCACACACGCACACACATACACACACACTTGCCAACACAGCTGTCCATGTATTCATCACGCACCAGGACCCATCCCCAGTCAACTCCGTGCTCGACGAGAGAGACATGGATCAAGCGAAACTTTCTCTTTGCAATAGCACAATGAAGCAGACATTAAAAAACGATTTCTGTGTCAGTTGTGGCATAGATGAAATAGTTGATAGATTTGTGTCAAAATACTTGGGAAAAAAATGGGTAATTGTAGCTTTTGAAAGCCCGCACATCACACTGGGAGATGTTATGTAAGGAACACTAAAAGCACCATTAAAAACTCTCTCAACTAAGATGGGAAAATATGCAGTACCTTATTTTTGGACTGAACTCCGGAAAGAACTGGAATCACTTGACACTTTTAACTGAACTAAATCCTTTATTTGTATTTATTTATTTCTAATAGTTGTAGTTAATTCTGTCTCTGTTGGTCTTACTTTGCACGTATTTGTGAGTGTGTGAAAGAATGTGCTGTGAACTGACATATAGCTGTGGTTGTGCTGCTGCTCTTGGCCAGGGAATTTGAAATCTCAATGAGTTTTATTCTGTTTCAAAAAATGTTTTTAATTGAATAATAATAATAATAAAAAAATAATAATAAAGAAGCTGTAAGAACATGTTAGATATAATAGGAGATGTTTCTTGGTACTTCATTTGGCAGCATCGTTTCTGTACCAGGACATGGATAGAATTTAGTGTTTCAGAACCATGGACAGAGACAGATCATTAGCCTTATGTGTCTTTGGTTGAACGGGCAAACTGACAGGCATGGGGAGAACATGTAAACTTGACTGAGGCAACAGCGCTAACTACTGTGCCCTGTGAACCCAGTGAAAATCCACTTATAAACAGATACATTTTCAAATATAGAATAGTACTTATACACTGATATCCGGATCTGGAGTTTCGCAGAGTGATATTCAATAAGAAAAAACAGTAAAGATCGTCTCTTATGAGCATATTAAGTGTCTCTCTATGATCCTTTAATGATGTTCCCTTTTTTGAAATCAATAGTTGCTTTTAGAATTCATGTCTGTTCATATCAAAGCATCTGCACAGTGAAAGTCAATGGGCCATGCTTGGCTGTCTCCTTTGTAGCCATGCCCCTGAATGCAAATAAGTGAATTCAAAGGACGCATGGACTGCCATACGGCCCCAGACCCAAAGCCTCAGATGAAACATTGCGGCTCCTCATTTGGATTTGGCAGCAACATGATGTAAGTCCACCGTCACAGTCTTCTGGACAGTGTGCCAGTTGCAATCATTTTAAAAAAGAACATTATAGGTTCTTATGCAGCTGTCTCGGTAAAAGGCTGCCGGCATAACATTCGCAAAAAAGCAATAAAGCTCCTTATCATGCTTTTGTATTCAACCAAGCAGCACTCATATTTGTTTGCCATAGCCCTGTCTGACCTGCCTGGTTTAGTATTTATATCTAATTGGCGTGGAGTCCCAGAGTGCCACAGTATATTGTGATCATACAAAGAATCTGGCAGATGAGTAGAGTGACCTACGAAGCGAAAAAAGGCTTTATCAAGCTTATAAACACATAAAGACTAGCAACACTTGTAGGACATACATAATGTGTACGTTAATTAAACATACAATGTGAGGTACATTGTATGACATCACCTACATGGAGCAGAGTGGTTGTCTATTGTCAAAACATGTTAATTGACCATATTTTGTGGTTAATGCTAATTTCTTCATTGAAAATGTATTATCATCTTGGCTCCAGTTGCCTCTATTTGAAAGGGTCAGTAGATCATCAAGTAAGGACGATAACTGAGATGTGGTATCAAAGACAGTCCCACACTGGCTGTTAGCTACAGCCACACCTGCCCTGGACCACCAAAAACATCAACACATTCCACATAGACGCTCTGGTTACTAGATGAGCCGTTACTGGGTGGTGCAGCGGTTAAGCATGCAAGAAGGTCCCAGGTGTAATTCCCTGACCGGGCTTTTGGGGCCTTTCTGTGCGGGGATTGCATGTTCTCTCTGTGTCTACGTTGGGTTCCTCCAGGCACTCCTGTTTCCCCTACCACTAAAAACATGTATATTAGGTTCCCCAGTGGGGCTAGGACTCAGTGGGACTTTCCAGATTTAATAAAGGTCAAATAAAATAAATACAAAAAAAACTCAACTAAACTGTTCTCCTTGTCAATCCTGGTACTTGATTATAAAGTCTTTATAATAATAAAGCTGAACAATATTGCAGGAAACAAATACAATAGGGGCAGCCAAGTGCAGGTTTTTAATTAGATTCCATTAGCTAAGTAATTGTATCAGGAATACGAGTAATGAACTGTAATTACTTGTGGAGGTCTAGATGAGAAAATCAGTGGTGTGTATGGCGGGCTGGAGGTGACTGTCCTTGGGGAAATGTGCCCGACAAATGACCCCGGTGTTCCTATTCACCTCTACATATTGTAACACAGGTGTCAGTGTAAAAAAATATTTGTAGATTGTTATTGTCGGTCACACTTAATTTGACATTGCCCTTAACTACATTGTATCTACCTCATTAAGTACAATGTAATACACTGTGTAACAAACTGGAATAACTACATTGTACATACAGAATGGTTAAGGTTAGGGTTGGGGATAGGTACATACATACATAGGTAGATACATATTATTACAGATTGTTATTACATTGTACTTAATGAGGTAGATGCAATGTAGTTAGTGTGAACCCTTTCAAAGCTTGCAGATCAGAGCACCCACCCTAATGCAAGGAACACAATCTATTCTAAGATTCTTCATCTCAGCTTTTCATACCATGGACAGAGACACAGCTTAGAGGCAAATGCATTGATGTCAATGTAAAATTCTATAAAAAATGTTGCGTTTTTGTGTAGGAATATTTCATTGTCCTCAAGCTCTAAAAATGCAGTAAATCAAATTGACCACTAAAGAATGGTAGAGGGCAGTTGTTGTTCCCCTTTACATTTACATTCTAGCCACAAAAATGCATAAAGACTATTGTGATTTCACCATGGCAGACAATACTATCACATTTGCAATATATTTCTTATGTGTGGCCTTTTTGGTTCATCTGTTGGCACCACAATTAATGTAAGCGTTCCACAAATCTCCAGGACAGGTCTTTTCAGAGCCAAGAAAGAAGAGATTATTTTAATGGAACATACCATATCTCTATCAAGGAATAATTTCATAGGTCCAAAGAAAAACCCAGTCTCAAAAAGATAGCAAAGTTCCTTATTTTAGTGGACCGAATGGCCCAATAATTAAGAAAATCTTGTTCAGGCTCTATTTATTTAACACAAATCGTCGATTATTTTTCCCTCCATTTGTTTATGGTGTGCATTTTCCATCTGTCAATCATTTTTGTTCTGATTGTTCCCTGGATGTTTGCTGCCTATATCTGGAGGCTACATGCCCTGGAGTGTTCCCCTGTCGGCTAGTCCTTTCCATCTTCTCGGTTTTCTCTCACTGTCTTTGTGTACTTTGAGACCTGTTACACAGTCAGGACAGGAGATTAGTCATTCAGTCAGAGTGAATGTCCTTGGGCTGATAAGGCCCTCGCTGAAGGAGCTCTTTTTCCGAGCCGCTCCATATGTTGCCGGAGATTGGCCACATAGAACATTTGCATCTTTCTCTCCAACTCATTTTTATCTCAGTCATTTTTTTTAAATTATTAAAATTACAGATTATTTCTCTCCCATTCCTGCAGTTACTTTTTACATTTCTCCATCCAGCTATTCTCAACAAATGTGTGATTATGTTATCTCCCATTTGTAGATGAGACATGCATACAGGAATGCTTGTTTGTTGAATTAGCTTGCAGCTTAGGTTGTTCATGTATACATAAGGGAGGATTCTTAAGTTCATTTATTGTATTATATCAAAAACCATAAAAACACTAAAACCAGCTACAACACTAAAAGTTGTTTTGCTTTCCCTCAGCTAATGTTATGATTACGTTATCTTTGTCTGGAGACTACTTTTTCCCTGTCACTCTGTTTTGGTCTTGAACATCAGTTTGAAGCATTATTTTCAAATTAATTGCTCATCATAAAACATTAGTTAAAATTAAATCAATATATTTTGTGCCATGATGTCTTTTTTAGCTTCAATCTTGTCTTGTCTGGTCTTGATGTACCTTGGTCCTGGTCTTGACTCGGCCCCGGTCCCTTGACGTTTTGATCTTGTGTTGGTCTTGTGTTGGTCTTGTGTTGGTCCTGTTGGTCCTGTGTTGGTCCTGTGTTGGTCCTGTGTTGGTCCTGTGTCGGTCCTGTGTTGGTCCTGTGTTGGTTTTGTGTCTCGGTTCACTCAGACTACTGTGGACTCAGACCAGTCTTGGTCTCAAAAAGTCCAGTCTTGGTCTCAACACTAGCTTATACAGCTCACCTTAGTACCATGGGTTTACAGCCAGAACACAACAGTTTGATGAAAAGCTCTCCCTTCTCACTCCTTCATGATTTCCTGTTACATCTCCACTGTCCTGTTCAATAATATCCAAAAAGACCCAAAAAGGTGGTGTAAGGATTCAGTGTATTTCCGGATAGGGCCAGAGAGAAATCTACATATCTACCTAAATACAGTATTCCTAGTCCAGTCCAAAAATTTCAGTTATTTTATTCTGATAATGAAAATCAAATTGGCCGTACCAGTCAGAGCAACCAAAAAGGGATCATATTTATTTCAGATCATAAATAGTTGATCACACATGTACCTCCATCATCCCACACAAAATGCAGCCATCTTCCAAATAAAAGGCAACCGCAGCCATAACCAGCAAACACGTTTGTCTGTTCATATCTCACACTCACCCACTCAGGGATATTCATTAAGCTCACATTTTGGCAAAAGGAAAGAAGCCTGATTTAAATATAGAACAGACCAGAAAATAAAAGCTTCCAAGACATCCGATATCAAAATGTGTTACCTTTCAGTCCCATTTTAGCTAAAACCCAGTGGTTTCCAAACTGTGGTACGGGCCCAACTGATGGTACTTGGACTTGATACAGTGGTACTGAAGGGTCTCTGGGATTTTCAAAGATTAAATGATCATTACTTTCAGGCTGTTTTAGTCCCATTTCAGTTGAGCTCAATCAAAAATGCATCATTGTCACTTTTGATTAATAGCATTTTTTATTCACTCACTCAGCCACCACCCTGGCACAGACAGCCATGGCAACCATTGACCACACCTACAGCCTTTCCAAACACAAACAAACAATGTATAGGTTAAGTGTCTTGCCCAAGGACACAATGCAGTTTTGGCCTGCATGTGCCAAGTGAAAAGTTTAGTCTGTCATTAATTTATACCTGGGCTTAGTTTATTCCATGTAAAACCAAACATTTACAAAGGCAGTATATGATGTGAATAGTAAAAATCCCCCATCTCGTTTATAAAGACTATTTTTGTTCTCTGGTCTCTTTCTTCATGCCATCCTTTCCCTCCTTTGCAGACCTCTGTTCTGCCCCACCAGTTTGCAGGGTATGAAATATGATTCAGGCTGCAGAGAAAGACCCAAACAGTGCAATTTATCAGAGTTAGAGGCATACAGGAGTGAAGCCCAGTGAACACACCCCCAAACAACCTCCTGAATGGCTCTGACTACAGGTAATCAGGGCTGGCACCATATATTTTCAGCTTTGTTGTACCCCGAATGACACCCTTCCATTACAGAGGGCAGAAGGTATAGTGGCATGTATGTGGAGTCATTTTGTCTATCAGTTTTACACAATTAGTTTTCTTTAAGCCTATCAAAAGGTGTTTTAAACTTCTGAGAAAGTCAGCACATCAGCATACAGGATTATTCAAAAATCCTTAATACATGGTTTACTCATCTCTGTATGTTATGAGAAAAATATCTATTTTAAGCTCCTGAGAAGGCCAGCACATCAGCATACAGAATTACTCACACAGGAAAAAAAAAAAAAAAAACCCATGCAACCCAATCCAGGCATGTAGAATGACTACATGAGCACGGGCACATTATAGTTCCATGTTTGTTGTACAACACCCCGTACTGTGTGTACGTAGATCCAGGGATTTCTTTTTGAATTGCATCTGTTTTGTGCCGACTTCCTCTCAACTCACCTCTTGTGTTTCTTTGTTGACTTTGCTTGGCCTGACTTTCCTTTTATTCACAACACTTTCTGTTTTCCTTTCTGAGTCGCACTGGTTCTAATCTGTATTTTCTTGGCATCCACAGTCTGCGTCTGCCAGCCCCGTACAACACAAAGACACCAGTCTGCCTAACCAAAACACTAGTCACCTAAAGACCAACCACTTTACAGTTGCCACTGAGCTTTGTGGCTTTATAAGAAGGACTGTATACATCCATCTCACCACACGCAACCAAAGACTCTTGGAGGTTAGTACATATGCTTCTCTAATACTATTGTATTCTATTAAATGTGTTATTAAAATGTTTGAAATTGACCATCCTGATGATCCTGTTGTAAAGAAGGTAATCTGTTCTAATATTATTATTTATATAGATATTATCCAACGGAAGTTTGTAAATTTACAAATCTCGTGAGAATCCAGCAGTGCAAGCAGATATCTGCCCCTCTGCACCCCCTGCACCCCTGCACCCCGTGCCCCCCTGCACCCCTGCCCCCCTGCAGCCCTGCAGCCCTGCACCCCTGCACCCCTGCCCTCTGCTGTGCCTACTAGCAATTTCCCTTCTGGATTAATAAAGTCTATCTATGTTTCCTCACATATTTGCATTCAGTATAATGGAGCACATTTAAATGCCATTAAAATGTTGATATTTTGAAGCCATGTATAGTTAGTTGATATATAGATAGTTGATAGCTTGATAGCTTGATAACACACAACTTCCAGTGCCAAGAAAAAAGTCCCAAAGGTCAAATTTGACAAATAAATTAGATTTCTCTGAAGCTAATGGACAAGGCCATCTATCTGTTTATTCATGACTGCACATGTGACCTCTCACCTACTGTAAACTGTCACAGTGCACAATTAGTTTTGTTACATACCAGGATTAGACAGGGGCAGGACTAGAGTTACACTCTCATTCATTAAATTGTGAAATACCTTTCTCCATTAAAGATAAGACCAGATCATCACTCTACTGCAACTAACACTTTGCTTAACATTTTAGCTTTATTGATTTAGATTTTATGAATGCTGTTTTAATGTTCTTTCTAAATTCTGTCCACTGTTGATCTTACCATTGCTCTTTTGTAATGGACTAAAACTGTTTACTACTGTTTCTGATATTGTTGTCTACTGTTGATCATTTTACTCTTTAGGATGCCCATTGTACAACTGGCACAGGTCTACAGATGAAAACTAGCCTATGGCTAATTCTGGCATGTTACAGGTTCTGTTGTCAATATGCACTGTCCTGGTATAAATAAATAAATAAATAAATAAATAAATAAATAAATAAATAAATAAAATGTTCCTCCGGCTTTTGGAACGAACCTTGCAGACTTGTAACATTACGTGTTTTAAAAATACTAAATGATTATCGAACAGTACTAGAGGTCTTTCCTCTTGCTGACCTAACCCTCTTCACTGGTAAACATGGTAACATGGTAAAGAGAGTTAGCATAATAGCGTGATTACTCCAAAAAATAAATCTATATAATCTATCTATCTTGAACAACTCTATAGAATTAATGCTGCTTCATACCCTCACTGGCCCCTTATTACAACTTATTAATAGGTAAATCAAAACTCCTCCACCAAGGCAGCTCATTTCCACGGATCACTCCCAAAATCAACTCTCTGTGTAATTTGACCTTTCCTGAAAATCTTATATCAGTGCAGCATTTCTTGAGTAAAGTTACTAATTCAGATTCAACATTCTTAAAAAATGACCAGACAAAAACATTACCCCCTTGGCGGAGGTAATGAAGTTTAAATGAGGCAAACTCCACAGGAACAGGTATTCTAGAAATGAATGATCTACTGGGATTTTTACAAACATAAACATCTTAAGGTTTTACAGAGAGTGGTTCTAAAAATTGCTAGATTGGTTTGATATAATGGAAAGAAAACAACAACCCATAAGACCATCTGTGAACATAAAACCTTGAAGCAAATTTTATTATAGAAATAATAATGGATTAGATTTATATTGCACTTTTACGATCCCCAAGGTTTTCGCAGTGCTTACATTTTTGAGTCATTCACATCACAATCACACACTGGTGGTAAGCTACTTGTGTAGCCACAGCTGCCCTGAGGCACACTGAAGGAAGCGTGGCCCCTCAAACATTCATTCATTCGTTCCTTCTTTCATTCATTCATTCATTCATTCGTTCCTTCTTTCATTCATTCATTCATTCATTCATTCATTCATAGGAAATGTGGGTTAAGTTTCTTGCCCAGGGACAGTTTGCGCTCGAGCAGGGTCTCTAGACACAATTTTTTGTTTAATGTGACAAAAAAATATAAATATCAGGCATATTTTTATTAATAGAGTCAAAAGTTACATTGTGTTGCCCTAATAGAATTAATTGTGTTGTATTTAACTTTAAATGTCACACACCATGTCCCACAGACATGGTCACACCCTTGGGCCTATCTTCACAATCAATACTAACAACATTCCGCTAAACAACATCAATGTCAATTAGCCATGAATTTCCGACCAAAAAAAATTGAGAGAAGGATTTCATGTGTGAACATATGCATCCATCACAGTCAGTTGGTGTTGGATGGTGCACCAAAAGGGCACCACTGGATGGATTTGTCTTGTTGTGGAAGGAAACTGGCTAATGAATCGCAATGACTCGCAATTACAGGTCCTGCAGTTACATGGTGGACTCTGCCGAGCATGTCGAGTGGAGATACAAGCTACTGCTGCGCTTTTCTTCTTCAGCTGTTGCACTGACTTGGCTGATATGTGAGGAGGCTGCTATTGATTCTACTGAAAACTGCTTATTTATTAAAACCCTCTGCTGTAAGACTCCAAATGTCCCTGTAGGAACTTTACTGCTGTTTTTATCAGTATGTTTGATTTACTCAAAGGCTTTAGATGCACTTTGTATGTATTTATGTTTCACCACAGACATCATTTGACCATTGGATTACAAGCCAGTCAACTAGGCACACTGTTGTTTTATGCTCTACTAAAAGTCAAATTAAAATTACATTCACTGTCAGACAGCAGCAATTAAATGAACTGAATGGTGAATGCTCACAAGGTCACAAGCTGCCCGTGTGCTGCTTTGTGCACAAATCTCCTTTTGTGATTGTTGTTATTATATGCAGACATGTCCATATGGAATATGTTGCATGCTTCAGCAGCACTATGATTTGCACTTACTACTGAGTGTGTACACTCACATACGTACAGGGGATTTACTGTCTCACGCAAACAGGCCAACTTTAGAATCTTACAATTTATATTCTAGGGCTTCATATGACAAATAAGTATTGTTTTTGTTGTTTTGTTTTTGACATTATGCTACCTGCAGTAATAGGAAATAAATTATCCGTACAGCATCTCCGGTCACCCAATACACACCAATTACACAACTAGAAAGACCATCGCCAAGGCAGCTCATTTCCATGGATCACCTTCCATGGACCTTCCCTAAAACTTTCATCCAAATCTGTTCAGTAGTTTGTTGTTAACAGACAGACAAACGCTACCAAAAACATTACCTCCTTGGCGGAGGCAACAATACAATTAACACATACATACAGTACAGTTAGGGTGGTGGTGTCTTGCCCAAGGACAAATTGAAGGAGGAATTGAACCATATTTTTAGTGGCCCTGCCACCTAAATCACAGCCACCCTAATTACTCTTCCCCATGAAATAACGTTATTTGTACATTACACCATGTAAAACATAGATCACAAAAGCAGCAGATTTATGAAGAGAAGCAGACCAGAGTTGTCCCCATTTGTGTGTTGCAGACATCTGCTCCAGTCTTGCATATTTAGGGGCTTTATCCAGATTCTGCACACAGGCTTTGATGAATGGCGTCATGCCCATGTTGTGGGTTTGGAAAGAAATATTCCAGGCACACTTGATGTTATTTATCACACCTCTTGTTTGTGTGCTGTATTCCTTTAGCAGCATGCATAAGAACACTGTACCAGATCAGATTTTGCCATCTCTCAATATACTTTTTCAGGACTAAGATCAATTGGGGCATGCTTGTTCAGTAAGAGTCCACTAACTGAGTAAATAGACTTACTTGTTGAGTATAAAGTGCTCTGGAAATAAGATCAGGGCCTGGGTGCACATACAACAGTTCAAAAAGAATCTTTTTAAGACAAGTATAGCATCATGAAAATACGTCATTAAAACATAGAAGCACACAGAGAGGCATGACTCAACACACTGAAATTGGAAACAACATGACCCAATGTCTCTTTCAACAAATGATTGAACATGGTTTCATGGGCTTAGCAGATCATTCAGATACACATTTATTTTTATGTTACACAGTGTCACATAAAAAAAATAATCACATTTATGCAAGAACTGATGAATTGAGCAATAAATTAGTGACACCTGACTGACTAAATATATGCTACTCTTTGAGCAAGCCATACCTCAAAATACTACTACGAGACAACAGACGCAAATGCTGAGACATAGAGTTAAATGACTGAAAAGGTCAGGGGCAAAGCACACCAGAACAATGAAAAATGAAATAAAGATTCTTTTAGATCTGCATGGACCCAGCAGCAGCTGTCACCGGTCTTGCACCACTCCCTGCAGCGCCACAGAGTCCATTGAGAAATAATGAGCTTTAGAAATCCACAAAGGTCATTCACTGCAAAGATGCCCCTCTTCAGACCAGCCCCAATCAGAAATGCCACCACCAGAGCTTAAAAAGAATATCTATAGTTAAGAGATGGCAGTGGGGTGGTGGAATAGCCGAGCCAAGCACTCTAAAGAAGATCTTCACCTTTATCTGACAACCTGGGAGCGGAGAAGCAGCAGGGGGTGCAGCAGGAGATGAGAGCATTAAGGAAAGGAAACGAGAAAAGGAACCATGGTCGGCAAGGTAGGAAGTGAATGACACAGGCACTTTTTGTACCATGAAGGACTTGGGGATTGTCAAGCTGAGGCAAAGAGGGACATGATAGGGCTCCATTATGAGAGCGGAAGCTGTGCGAGATTGAAAACGTGAGATGAGAAAAGCTATGGGGAAAATAACCTGTGTGAGGGGTTCTTTAATTTAAGGAGGTTTGCTGTAGTAGACTTTTTTAGCTCAGTCGAAACAAACAGAAGTGGTGCCATTGAACAGTCAACGAAATGTGTATTTTACCGTTTGGATAATGTTAAGTAATACTAGCACAATCCTAACTGATTTTGTTTCACTGAGTCAAATAACCCAGCTCTGTTTAGCTGCATTGACCTTTGTGAGGCATGGTCGGGTAAGACCTATAATGCTGTGTGTAAATAGGTTAAACGTTAGAAGAGGTAACATTCCAGTGATGCCGTCTGTATGTCCTGAGGTATAGTGCTTGATTAGGAGTCCTGTTTAATAATGTTCCCAATATGAGATCAACAGATTAGGAAATATTATTAATTATTATTATAATTATTTGGATTATAATATTTAACTCAAATGCATCATAAAAATATGATATTTTTTATTTTATATTTGCTAGTTTAATTTATATTTCATAGTATGTCAGATTATGTTGTTATGGTCTAAATCAAATTAAGTCAAAACATTATTATGATTTTTTTTGTTATTTAATATCACTGTCATAACTTGAAAATACATTTTATACAAATTCACTCAATGGGTCTTAACATAGCAATAAACAGAGTACGTGATGCAACTTTCGAGTGTTCAAGGCAAAGAGTCAAGGCTCTTTCCGCAGAGAAAGCATTTGAATCCATTCTCTGTGCTGTGAGTTTTGCAATTCAATGGGATTCCAGAGTTACTTTTATTCAATGTCTAAACAGAGGCAACCTTCGTTTTCATTCACCATCAGTGCATTTACATAACCATGACCCAAGTTGGATATTTTTTGGAGTCTGAAAGAACAAAAATGACTTTACTTAGCTGTTATAGGACGTGCATTTCTTCACTGCCCTCAGTCTGCTCATTCACCGGGTTGTGTCCACTTCCTCCTGTAGTTTAAAACTGTGGCTCTCACAGTTTGGGGCAGTCCATTATTGCGGGGGGTTTTAGGTAAAAGAATTTGTGTAAACACAGCAATAAAACTGTCATGCCCAGCGCTCATGCTGTTAGTGTTACATTTTTGTAATTTCCTGTTTTATTTTGTTACTCACCTTATGTCTCGTTTCAGGTAACTTTACTTCCTGGTCCTTGTCTACCTTCTTACCTGTGTGATTGCCTGCCCCGCCCTCATGCATCTCACCTGTGTCCTGTTGTGTACTCTGCTCATTCCCATTGGTCTCTGCCAGAGCGTCTTGTACCCCAGTGTCAGCGTATTTTTTTGTGCATATAGTGTTTTTGACCATTGTTTGTCTTTTTGATGTTTTTGGGATACCTCTGCCTGATTACATTTCTACAAACTTACCTGTGAGTCGTTGCATTTGAGTCCATTCTGTGCGTGAATACAACAGTGCACACAATAAAATTAATTAAATCATGCAAAACAATCATAATGAATATCCACATGAAGTAGTCTCAATTTACTTAAGCCAATCAGTCCAAGATATGTGCATTTAACCACCATTTAGATAATCTCAAATACAGATTGCAGATTTTTTTATTTTTTTATTCAGTTATTATAATGGTAATTAATAGTAAATATTCCCTTATTTAGATACCTAATCTTTATAAAAGCAAGTGTTTTGTTGAGTTTTATTCATTTTTTAGCTTTTTATTGGTTATGCAAAGATAAAATTTTCGATCTGTAAAATGAGCCTTGACTTTTTAAACTGGATTTACTCAAAAAATGTTCAGAACGCAGATAGAACTTTATCATTCTAAGGGGACGATGAGCCAGTACAAAAAAAAAATCTCCATGTGAGTTGAATGCACATAATTTAGTTAGTACCTTTTTCAATGTAATAAAGTCAAGTGTACTCTCAAATTTACTGCACCAGTTTGGAGAAATAGCAACCATTAATTCATTAATCCACTTATCACGTTCCAGGCCCCAAACTTAGAAACATAAACCACCAGACCATTAATCTTATATGTATCTAGCATAGAGCTGAATTGTTACACAACTACAAGAAGCTTGGGAAATAATTCTATATGCAGAGAAACTGAATTGAAATTGATTTTTAACATTAAAGTTTTAAAGGTGACATTTGAAAGTATAGAGCACCCAAAAATCACAAATTGAAGCAAGTGGTGCATCTCTCCGGTCAAGTGTGGGAAAGGTTCATATCGAAGAGGAGAAAATGCCAATTATCTCTTGAGCTTGCTGCTTGAAATGTTTGTCTCGGACTAAGTCATCCATGGTCCTTCCAAAACACAGCAAGAGAAGTGAGTGGTTTCTTCAGTTGACTTGCTCAATAAACAGGCTTCTGAAAATTATTTCTGCTATTTTACTTTGGAAATAACACATTCTACACTAGTACAATAGCGAGCAGGAAGTAACTTTGCCAACAGAACTTCAAAATATCATTCATTCATCATAACCAGCCTAATTAAGCAAAGCTGAGTCTTTGGTGGGGTACATCAGTTGCCATAGTTTCACACAAAGACACACACAACCACAAATTCACCCACTCGTCCTTTTATTTTCAGTCATTAAGGGCAATTTAGAGTCACCAATTTTCTTAACACACATGTCTGGAAGTAGAAGTGGCGTGAACCCACAGTAACACTGGGAGAATATGCCGACTCTAATCAATACGACTGTCCTTGCTCTGAACCATATATTATTTGCCCAGAATTTGTCCATAATTACAATAGGATTCTGTATTGAATAGAACGCAATAGTATTTTGTCCATTGCAAAAAGCAGACTGTATCATGTCCTTTCATTTAATTACTTAGCTTGCATCCAATTGTGGAATGTTATTTGTTAAATGTAGGATGTCCTTGTTGTGTTAAACGTACACTGTTTAAGCTTATAAAGTAAAGAAAAGAGGAGCAATATCCTTAGTTGTAATCCCCTTTAAATGTCAAGAATACACTGAACAAAACTGAGACTTGGCCAAATATCAATGTTTAGTGGAAATAGCAAAAATCCAAATTACACATGCAGCTGGTTAACCCTGGCAGCATCACAAGAACACAAGGCTAAGAGACCTACAGGACATGCTTCTACGGCAACTGGTGGTCTTAAAAAAAGCAATTGTATCCATAAATAACTACAAATACAGTCAAAAATGTATTGTTGGATTTTTCACACAAGGATAACCTCAGACTAACAAGTGAAGGATCTTTATGAGCTGTAGTATGTAGTGCCCAAATAGTACTAATATTCTTTTATAGTTTAAGAAGGGACTAAATCAAAAGCCTACCTCTAAACATGGGTCGTAGGACTTCAGCATCGTCATCAGAAACCCTGAATACATCAGAAATTCTAGTAATGAGTAACTGAACCATCACATTTAATATCTTTGGCATGTGCCAAAGATATTTGGCATGTGCAGCAATGTTTTTTAAGACAGCAGTGGCTTCCTCCATGGAGTCCTCCATGAACACCATTATTGGCCAGTGTTTTACATAGGCGATGTATGCACAGACATATTGGACTAAATCTAAGTCTAAAAGCAGACACTCTAGGGTTCTTTTTTCCCTCTCTGAGTATTGTGCGCTGAATTCTTGTTGGCAGTTTTGGTGGACGGCCTCTCCTTGGGAGAGAAGCAACAAAACATAATCTCTCCATTTGTAGACAGTTTCTCTAACTGTGGATTGATGAACATCCAGAACTTTAGAGATGGTTTTGTAACCTTTCCCAGCTTTATACAAATCAACAATTCTTGATCGAAGGTCTAGATTTCAAGTTTATTTGTCATATGCACATTCAACTCAGGGTCAAAAAATGCAATGAAATGCTTTGGATCAGAAGAACCGTTAGACTCGCTAAGATAGTCATGAAGTACTAGTAGCATGCAATAATAGTACATGGTAAGAAAAAAAGTGTGCAATGAGATAAGTAACAATATAATAAACATATAATTAAAAGTACAATAAAAAAGAAAAATACAAAGGTGCAGGTAGGATTAAATAATGTGTAAGAGTATTTCACAGGTGGTAAAATACTTCAGATTAATTTTGTATTGCACATGATATAGTATTGCACGTACATGATACATTCAAATAGTGCGGCAGCAGTAAACATATTACATAAAGTGATTTAGTACAGTATTATTGGATGAGTAGGGTCCTTAGTGATGCCGCGTGCCTTACGCAGACCCCTGCTGTGGTAAATGTCTACAGAGAGCTCTTTTGAACAATGCTTCTCATCAAGGCACAATTCTTACCCGGTGTGTGCTTTATAGTGGGCGTGGCAGCTTTAAGCCACTCCTCAGTGATTGGACACACCCCTGACTTAAATTGTTTGGTAAAAATTGTTTCAGTTACTTATTCCTCCCCCTTCTGTCATTGTTTACATGTTATCCTCGTTGAAAAATATGAAAACCTATAAATGTTTGGGTGGTTTTAGTTAAAGCAGACACTGTTTTTTTCATTTGTGTCATTTTGATGAAGGTCAGATCACATTTGATGGTGATTTTATCAGAAATGTGAGAAATTCCAAAGGCTTCAGATAATTTTCATGCCAATGTATAGGATTCTATCGTCGAGCCTATACCACTCATCCACATCCACAAATCTTCTAAAGATAGTCATATCCCTAAGATTCTCACCCTTCATATGTGTTTAAATGTGACTGTCATTGTTTAGTACTATGACACATATGCTGTGATCTTATTCTTGGTGTCATGCCGACGTGAGAAAATGAAAATATGCAACTCGATGATAAGGATTGGAGCAGATGAGGTGAATATCTATAGAAAGCAGAGAGGTGGAATAATAATGAGTTAGATGTCCCAGTATGCACGCTGATATATGCTGAGGCATGTAGTGTCCTCCAGTTGAGTTGGAGATGACTTTTTCTCATGGAACACTGCCGCATGCCTAATGATTCAAACTCCAGAAGTGCTTAGATCATCAAGTGTGCCCTTATACAACACACTTGTGGCAATGACCATGGTAAGATAGAAGGTTTGATACATCTTTTCAGAGATAATAAATTGATTTTCCATATAGAAGAAATGCTGTTTAGATTAGTTGTTTAGTTGTAGTATTTAGTTGTTAATTAATGCAAGGACCAGTAATGCAAACTGACAAGAATTGAATTTGTATGCAGGAGTGTATGCACACTTACTAAGTCAGAATTGTTTGGTATAATCTATAATAGAGTAAAACATATTAACCACCTAAATTGAATCCTTAAAAATGGTAATCCGGTTCCCACAGTGGCACATTTCAATGCAAATATAATGTAAGAGTGTAAGATGTTTGAAATGAACTTATCTTGATGCATTATCACTTCTGAGGTAATCATCCCAGAGAAAGCACTTTCGAAATACACTTTTTGTGCAAGCACACTGCAGACATGCCAGAACAACAGCCACATGTTTTCACTGAACAGCTACGAACACAAGGGAAGCTAAAGATGTGTGCAAGCCAAACCAGGGTCAGTCAAGCATGCGTACCCAAACTTCTGGAAGAGGAATTAAGAACAGAGAGGATTTTTGTGTTGGAATGAGAAAATTAGCTGGTCGACGCTGCAGCTCTTTTCGTCTGGGATGATCACAGCCAACCCACTGAGATAAGGTCAATAAGGAGCCATTAGATTATGAATGGCTGCACTATTATGTCATTATAAACATGGCCTACAGGAATGAACGCATATCAACACATGAAACAGAATAACAGCCCTTAACGCTAAAACTAATGCTCCCTAGTAACAATCCTGTATTTCCTCATCTGAAATGATCATTACATTGCTCCACTCAGATGTAAAAAAGAGAACATTGGGTCATTTCTCTGTTGTAATTAGCACTAACCCTTCCAGTTTACATCCTTTTAGGCTACAAGACATTCAGTTCCTAAGTAGCCTTATCAAAATGGCCACTATTATGTGACTTTTTAATTTTTGATTTGTCTCATAATGAAACAATGGCTGCCGGGGAAATCTCCACATCAGCGAGGATACCTGTGTGGCCTTATTTAGTCAAACATGTCTCTTGTGTGATTGCAGTGGTTCAGAAATGATATCACCATTTACATTTATTGTTCACACTACATCACAAGGGTTCTCCCCTTATGTTCTCTATAGCCTCTAGCTTTTTGTCACCCCCCCTCCCCCAGCAAGCTTCCTCTTTCTCCCTTCAGTGAATTTTAAATGAGCAGAACACCCAATGGATATATCACTAACTCCATTAAGCAGACAGTGTTAGCCTTCTCGAGCTGGCTGAGTGCATGTACGCTATTGTGTATGGTACATATATAAAGAGAGACAGCTAAAGGGCAATGTGTGGATTAACAGCTCATGTGGGCGTACAACACATACAACTGAGGTCAAAATTGTGAAAACGGAACAGAGGAACCCACATAGGCCCGTCGCATTCATCGATGACCTGGTCTTATAGTCTGCATGTGTGTGGTTGAAGGTCTGTTCAGAGGCACTTTAACACAAAGAAGAGTAATTACTTGAATTTCCTACAACTAGAAAGACTTGGAGGGGTGATGGTGCTGTCTCACTATCTCTACTTGGATGTGACCCATGCATGTCTAGTTCAGGGGTAAATGCTATTCATTAAGTAACCTTAATAATAATCATCATCATAATAATGTATTGTATATATTAGTCACCTTTCTAGGCATACAATATCACAGGGCAACATTATATCACAGTAAAATACAGTTTTGAAAAAAATAAAATAAATAGAGTAGGGCTTCTCAGGACAGATGTGCTTTGAGTTTGATTTGAAGTGTGCGACTGAAGGCTTTGCTCGTCAAGGTTGAGGTGGATGGAGGACCTTACAATGATAAAAAAAAATCATCTAGATAGTTCTAGTATTTCACTGTCAAAATAGTAATCATTGTAAAAATTCCTGTATCCATAAGATAGTGGTGAGATATAAAGTGCAATTTAATCAATCAGTAAGTAAATAATGCATTGGTTTTATATAGCGCTTTTCTCAAGACTCAAACAATTATATTATTCATTCACTCCTCAGTCACACCCGGTGGGCGGTAAGTTTGTGCCTACAGCCCCTGCTCCTACCACCACCACATACCAGACCAGTCACACAACCACATTCATTCATAGGCAATGTGGGTTAAGTGCCAAGGGACACAACGACAGTATACGCTCAGGTAGGATTTGAACCGGACCCCACTGCCACCCATAATATATCAATAGTAAATGTAAAAGAGTAAATGTTGCTCATTACTACCCACCTCTTTATACCACACACATTCTGTTTAAGAGCGTTAATCATATTGTGTGTGTGGATCCCTGCAGTGTGTAGGGAATTCTCTTTTTTCACATATTGCAAATCAATACCACCTTACCACACAACCAGTTATCCTTGAATTTAAGTTAGCTGTTAGATACAAAAATTTAAGATTTATGGAGTGTACAGAAAATAATTTCACGACTTAACTGAACTGATATTATTATATTGTGGTGCACTCTGATAAACCAGCAGAGTGGCTAGCATCTGGTTAGATTGTGACGGCACCAACGGTCACTCACTGTGTGTGGCTTGCATTTCCTCCTTGTGTTAAAATTATGATAAAATAATGTGTATTTGTATGTAGTAAAAAGAAACCATAAGCTTTAGAAAATTGATGCTAGCCTTTCAGGTGTGCAGGACCAGTCGCAGCAGATGTAGGGAACAAATCCAACATTGCTTGCATCCTCAAGCAGCCAACTCAATCCACAAGTCCCCTTTCAAGCAGCTTTCATGTACTTTAACAGGCAGTTGGAAGCAGTCTGGACATATTGTATTTTTGAAAGACCAGCTCCTGTCCAACATGTGCACATTCACCAGTAACGTTTTAAATATCTTCTAAGGTAATGGTAATGGACTGTTTCATTTGTTTTCAGCAAATACTTTTCACACTTACTTGAGTAATTACTTGTTGGAACATGTTGTGAATATGTAATAATAATAATAAGTAATAATATTTTGAAGTATCAATATTACTTGCATTTTTGAATACTCTACCCATCTTTGCTTGTAAACAGGTGAAATAATGTATACTTTCTAATGCAACACACAAGTGCCAAAGCCCAAGTCTGAAACTGTGTGGGCCGAACACTGCCTCCACTTATAAAGCAACTCAAGCAGCTATGTCCAATTACGGCCGGCGCAAATTAAAAGTGCAAATTGCAGTGTAAAAATCTCAGAGTCAAATTTAAATGTAAAACTTGAAAGCGGAGTGCGTGGCGCATTCTAATGATGCCATTGAGGGGGATTAATATGCTGGGTAATTACTGGATCTCGTCTTTCTCTCTAAAGCCCCTTTTAATCAACAGTCAACTAATTACCAAACCAGGGGATGTAAAACGCTGTTGGTTTTAGGAAGCTGGGTGGTCAGCGTGATAAAGACTATGTAGACGCCCCGCTCATGACGTATACAGATGTGTGTGCTCTCTGAATTAACGGAACATGGCATGAATAGACAATTAGTGTTACCTACAGCACATGACTAATAAATGAACTGGGCATTTTGTGCATTGAAGCCATGTTTGAATTGGCTGTTTTTGAAGAGAAAGTGGACCTGTCTTATAATGAGAAAGATACTGTGCTTCGACCACAAACTTAATGCAGGGATGTTCTACAACATAGTTTAAGGATAACTGCGAGTTTGAATATTCTGAGATATCCCTGTCTCACCATGATACAATAATACCATAAACAATCATTGTAAAAATGGCCATGGGGAAGATAGACAGAGATGTGGAAGCATGTATGCATCCTCTCTAACACCACCACAATTCAAACATTTATAAATAGACAATATAGGTGAAGTGCAGTGCTCAAGGACACAACAGTATAAACTGTGCAGAGATCAAACTGCCACCTGGTTAGTGGGCAACTCGCGCTGCCACCTCAATGTAAGCTAAATTCGACCATTATAGTTTTAGAGTTACCTTACTAGGAGAATATCAATCAACCAACACAAAAACATTACCAATTTGGTACAGTAACTAATACAGTAGAGTAATGGAGTTAAACTGGAGTTAAACTGGAGTTAAACTAAAGATAAACTGGAGTTAAACTTGAGTTAAACTGGAGATAAACTGGACTTAAACTGGAAATAAACAACCCTTCAAACAAATGCACATAAAGAAAGAATAACTAACTTTTTTTATTGCAACTGCAACCTTAAAGTACATTTGCGTTCAGCTACTTCAAACATCGGCCCCTTTATGTAGCACATGTATATTCATTGTGACGCCTTAAAAGCATCCCCATGTTATTCTTACGAGAACACCAGCATTCCATAAAGTTTGTTTGATTTCTATATGAAATCAAATCTGAATTTAAAATACGAGAGATGGGGATACTGTCAGGTCACATCTATGACAAATACAACTACCAACAACAACAGGCTTTTATGTTTGCTTAAGTCTTTTTGATAATTGCGCTATTTCTCCGTTGTTTTCTTGTATTTTACGTAAAGGCCCAATCAAAAGTAAACAGTCACTAGTCATGTCAGTACACAGGATTTTAGAGGTTTTAAAGGAGCTTGTAAGTGATATCAAATATAAGACCAAAAACATTCTTCCAAAAAACATGCATTTTAAGATATCTATGAAATAATGGATCCTGAGAGGCTATTTGTCTGTCACATTTTTCGGGGCTTCAAGCATATTGTTTCCCCAGACATTTCCAGGAATTAGTCTAACAAAAAAACAAGGTCTGGTCTTGTATGACTTCACTGTTGATAACATTGGCATGCCGTTAAAGAACTGAATAACAAAATATTATAACATACTAATCATGAATCTATTTTTGCTTATTCTCTGTAGGAGTCACCTAACCCATCAACTATGGGCTCACTACTATGCACTACATCCAGGACAAAAGCCAGACAAAAACTGACAAACAACCCTTCACTCTCACATGTATTTACTTAATTCTCCACAATGGCAGAAATCCTAGAAGAGAACCCACTTAATACAGTGAGAACATGCAGACTCCACCCAGAGAGACAGTCTTTCTTGAACCCAGTCAAAACCGTAATCACCCTGATATCTCGTGTTTTTTAGATGATCTATTTGACATCTTGCAGTTGAAGTACAATTTATATCAATACTGTCAAAGACTTCAAACCTCACTTGACGATCCACATGAAAGTTTTCTGAAAGCTTCTAACATATATAAGTTTCAGCATAAATACAGTTTTATTTAAAAATAGACTTTGGTGAAGGTGTGTGCGATGCAAAGAAAATGTTCCTGAAAGCCTCATTAGTTTCTCAGATAAAGCCTTCCCTGCGGGGATGTCCCCACAGCCGCGCCCTGTATTGCTAAGTGAACGCTGACAGCTGTGGCATCAAATCACTGTTTCAAAGTGTGACTAGTCGCTACAACATTGTGTCATCATGAAAAGGAGGCCATATACCTGGGAGTCGGGGTGCAGCAAGCGTCATATGGTGACAGCCATCTGTGGCATGAAAGGTTGAGGCGGGAGTCGGAGCCATACGCCGGAGCTCTGGGACGAGAGCAATGGAGAATAGGATTAGAGAGAGGCTCTTGAATGTATGTGAATAAAAACATGGGAATAATATTAATAATATAATAACTACAGCATTGAAGGGGAACAATTATGAATTATTATGAATTATCTCATTAAAATAAATACCAGAATTTGTATTTCATTTATACATGCGGAAAAAAAACCTCACAGTTTCACCTTTATGTAAATGTTTTTTTTTTTATTTTATTTTATTTTATTTTTATTTTTTTAAATCACTGTACTAAGAATCCTGATGCTGAAAGGGTTTCTGTGATACTTACAAAAGCTAATTTACAGTATGTTGTTTGCATGTACATACTGTGCTCTATTAGACAATAATGATAAGCTGTGTCCAAACTCACTCCACTGGTGTCCGCCATGTCTTCATGTCTGAGCATCACTTGTCTAAATGGTTATAAAACAGTGGGGGGGCCTAAGCAATGATATTCCCCTGGGTGTCTGCAGACGTTCTCACTAGTTTTAGCAGACACACGCTGAGCCCATCCAGCCGCCTCAAACACTTCAAGAGTTTAAAGAGACCCTGGCTCCTTCTGCTGACTTTAGGGTGTGTGTGTTTCAAGTTCTAAATGGGCAAACATGTCACTTTAATCTAGACGTGTGTCTACAAACAAACATTTTAAAGAAACATCACCTGACTAAATGTTTCTCCTCTCTGTATTCATATTGTATTAGGCCTATTGAATGTGCATACTGCTATAGATATATACATGCACACTGAATTCTCAGAGACTGCCATAATGAATTTCTTCGATTAATAAAAGCCTGTTTGCCTTTGCATTACACTCATCCACATTCAGCAAAACAGACTTTAAGCCAGGCCTGCTCTCTATACAAAGCCAACAAAGGATTTCACAGCAAATTGATGTGGTCCCATTTACAATGTCCCTGGCTGAGTATTGATAAAGCCCCAATAAATCAAGGCAATCACAAGGAGATATGAGGACGGCTCGCCTCTAAATCCCACTCGGATCATAAAAGTACTGCGTCTAATGCGTCTGTCTACACTGCAGCGTCTTTCTGTTTCAGACTATTCAATTCCCCATTGTTCGGCTATTTCTACAATGCCATGTTCATATATTTAAACTGAACATGGGTTTTATTTTGGATGATCTGGTCACACTTTGCTATACAGCACTGTAATAATGCAGTGGTGATAACCAAGTAATAATAATACAGATATTAATTATGGTTAATTTATGTTATCTATGTAATTACTCTTGTAATTCTATGCCATTATAGACAACCCATGGAATAGAGGTTGGTAATTACATAGAATTACACAGAAATTACTCTGAAATTACTCATAATTATGTTCAAGTAAAGCAAAACGCTTCTGATGACCAAATATTTGGAGAGAATGCAAAACAACTAGACACACATTTTGAGGTAGGGCAGCAAGAGGAGCAATATGCATACGGAGGTTGACAGTCCAAACACAATGAGAACATGACATTGGATCTGTGTGAGGAATGTTAGTGAGAGTTTAAAATGACAATAAAACCAATAAATACCAGTTTGCTTGATATAATTCCTTCTTTGACATTCCCTTACTATTACTAATGTTCTTTGTGGTTGTATAAAACCTGGACTTTATTCTTTCTGTAGATTTCATTTATAAAAGCTTATTTTTATGACTAAGCTTTGAAGTGAAGAGAAATTGCTGCTCTTGCCTATTTCCTCCAAACACATTGTTATTGCACTTGTTGGTGAACATTACCTGTACCACACACCTTTATCATGGCTCTCGTTTGTAAGCAGAAAGGTGTTTTATCTACATTGTAATCCATTCAGTATGACATTTACTCTAGAGGTTATTTCAGTATTCACACCATAATTATATACAAATAATAACAATGCATTTTTATTTCTACATAACAATTAGCCCAACCTTCCTTAGAGTTAAAAGTTACAAGTACTTTTGTGTACCAGCAGGTGGAGATTTTTCAAATAATGCTCTTGAGTCCCCCACCCCAAGTCCCTCCTCCATGTGTCTGGTGGGAAAACTTCCCCAAAAACTTCATTACATCCCACAGAGGGGAACCATATGTGAGAGTCAACAGGGCAGGAGGCAGAACAAAGCCTTTGGGAGAGGGGAAGATCTTCTGATGAACTCTTTCAAAAATCAAACTCCATGTTCCTCTAAACCTTTGTCTTTTTGCTTGACGACATGGATGCATCTTTTTGTTTGATTTGCATTGTTGCGTTTCATCTCAACAGCCGCCTCCCAGTCCGGGCTGCTATGGATGACTGTTACGGTGAAGAGCTCAACCCGAGCACATGCTTGCCCAGATTTGAGAACATTGCCTTCAATCGCACTGTTGAAGCTTCCAACACATGTGGCGTCCCACCTGAAGACTATTGCATGCAGACTGGATCGACACGCTCATGCCACATCTGTGACGCCTCGGATCCTGCCCTCAGTCATAATGCCAGCCTGCTGACGGACTTCAACAGGAACGATGACCCCACATGGTGGCAGAGTCAGTCCATGTACTACGGCATTCAGCACCCCAACTCAGTCAATCTCACTCTGCATTTGGGTAAGGAGAAAACATGTTATATTTTGTATATGTGAAACAATGATGAATGAGATTTGATACTTGCTCAAAACAATGCTCCTGCTTACCTGCATGAAGGTTCTGGGCTCAATCCTCGAGCCGGCTTACTACATTCTTTCTGGGTGTAGTTTGTATTGTCCATGTTATTGGAAGGTCTAAAACTGCCCCTAATGAATGAGTGTAAGAGTAAATGGTTATCTGTCTGTGTATGTCCTATGTATCCTGAAACAGACCCCTAAAAAGAATCAAGAATAGAAGAAAAAAAAAAGTTCTAGAAGCACACTCACACGCATGCATTATGCACGAGAAAATACGTCTAATGTAAAATTGACACCAGAAGGGAGTGAGATTTTAAACATATAGACTAGCTGACCATATATATTGTGTATATGACCAGTGTACATCTATTGCCCAACCACACATTTAAAATGAAACCACTTTAGCCAAGTTCAAAGTAGCAAGCATTTGATAACCTGCCTAAAATTATGCAGAAATAACTCTGTGATAAGGATAGAAAGGCAATCTACATTAGTGTGCATTTACATAAAACACATTCTGAATTCACAACATAGCCTTACTTTTGGGGAGGTAAATCTCATTAACCCCCAGCCAGTCATTTCTGCATAGCCAAAGACTTGGTCAGCAGGTCTGCTTTTATAAAAATAATATGTTAATTCTACATTTATTCCACTAAAACTTTTCA
Source organism: Philypnodon macrostomus (assembly GCA_036025475.1). NCBI lineage: Eukaryota > Metazoa > Chordata > Actinopteri > Gobiiformes > Eleotridae > Philypnodon > Philypnodon macrostomus. The sequence goes on from JAVQKC010124830.1 coordinate 33,813, forward strand.
CTTTCAAAGAACTTTGGAAAACAAGCTCTTCATTAAGGCACTTGAAATGAGATTTAGCTGGTACATTACTGAGATGTGACAGACATTAGTGAAATTGCTACTTCGCATAATACAAATGTAATTTAAAAGAGCGGATTTTTCTTACTATTGATCACATTGGTTTTCAAGTGGACATTTATCAATACTGTAGTTTTGGGTGCAAATACATGTTGTTGTTTTTTTAAATCTAAAATGACAAACTGCACCCCTTCTACAAAAGTACTCATTATTAATTTAGCTCATTTTAATGAAACACTGCCTGATATATTAGCATCATTATACAGCACAAAGTGCTGAAATAAGTATGGAAAAGAAAGTTGCCATTTAAAGTCAAATAAATTGCTGCAATTAATAAAAAGGATTGCTTATCTTTCCACAAAATACCTTTGCACTTTGTTTATTGTCTGTCTAGTAAGCTCTGACATGAAGGCATGGACCAGGAATTATTCTTGTACCAGATGTTGAGCTTAATATCTGAACCATATTCAGAATGTACACATAGTCTGCGGGGTACTTCAGAACCGAGAACAGAAAATCACAATGAAATCAAAGCTCCAAAACCCAGAGGCAGAAATTTTGCTCAAGAGTAAAGGTACATCAAAATAATATATCAGCCAAATAACTACTTACTTAATTACTTTTAACAATTATTTGGTGGAAAACCTACTCAAGTTCTTAGTAACTAATTTGAACCTAACATCTGATAAGTGTTTGTGTGTAGGTAATTAGACATGCTTTTGAAACATCATTACTGTGTACAGCTTTACAGACAGAGGCTGATCTTGGACTGTTACGTCTTGTCTGGAAGTTTTGTTGTTCTGTAAACATTCCCAGAATCTCTCTTAAACTGAAGAGAAAAATCCTAACAAACCGCTTTGTACTTTACCTACTGTTCAGGTCAGTCGTTCATGTTTATATATGTTCATATTGCTGATGTTTCCGAAACACAATACCCTTTGAATTATGCATACGTGCCCCCCTTTTTGGTTCATATAAAAGCCCTGTGATCCATCTGGAGCTCTGGTGGGAGGTGTCTGTGACATGGCTGTTTTCTTTTGGCTCTCAAAACAAAACAAGCTCGTCTAAAGGGAATGCAGGGGGCGCCGGGCCGATAAACACAGCGGTCGGATGCACGGACACATATCACAGTCAGGTCAGTGTGGGTCCGAGGAAGGCTGGAGGAGAAGGGGGCACTTCATGGGGAGTAAACAAAACAGAGTGAAGAAGAGGAGGGTGGAATTGGAATGAAGTAAAATTCAGGTCAGATTTTTCCCACAAAGGCATTTGAGATGTCAAACAAATTCAATAATACTATTCAATACTTAAACAAACTGAAAACAACTGTGTATCTTTACCCCCTCAATTGATAAATGAAAATGGCTTAGACTAACCTGGAGAAAACCAGATTGATATGTCTATCCACTCTACACATTTTCAATCTGTGATGGCTTGAAAAAAAGGGAGGAACATTCAGAGAAGCATTGTAATTGTATTGTAATTGTAATCTGAGGTTTTTTTATTTGTTATATACAGAGGTGGGTAGAGTAGCCAATCATTTTGAGTAACTTTACTTCAAAATAATGTTACTCAAGTAAAAGTGAAAAGTACTCATTCACATAATTACTTGAGTAAGAGTAAAAAAACCAGACAAAAAAAAAGACAAACTAAAAACTTAAATAATATTTAAAAAAATTAAGGCACAAGGAACAACAAGCTGTTCTTACATGACACACAGAGGTGGTAAAAGTTCTCTTACTCTTTCTAGATTTCCATGATTTTACTCAAGGAAGAGTACAATTACTTCAAAATATTATTACTCAAGTAAAAGAAAAAGTATTGTCCAGTAAAGATAATCTATGGAGTACAATTTATTTAAAAAGTTACTCAAGTAAACTGAGTACTACCCACCTCTGGTTATATAGAATGGTATACATAGAATTTTGGGTATTGCCATATTAGTAACAAATATAACCTGTTGCTGTTGTAAAGAAGAAGAAAATACTTGGGGAAATAATGCCACTCCATTTTTGAGACTGCAGATGTAGTTGTTTTAATTGTAACAATATCACAATTCTGATTTAAATTGCTCTGTATCTAATTAATCATTGACATAAATAGTGGTACTGAAAATCAGATCTGGTATATTGATTTAGAAATATGACTGTAACAAAAAGAATTCAGAGTGACATTTTTCCCACAAAGTCACACAAACACATTCAAAATGCGCACTGCTAGTCTACAGCTGGTTCTCATTGAAAGCCGTCAAAGGAAAGCAACATCCTGTTCCAGATGTACAATAATAATGGTAGTCTTTCAGACAGGACTTGGGGTTTGCATGTTTGAAGAGGCTTGAATTTTGTAGTTAAATGCTTATAAAATGTCTGCATTTGACAAGATGAACTGCTTCTTCTGTCTGTTTACTAAATGCTTCTAAACACATTGTAAATATTTAGGCTGTCTAAATCCGATACGTTTAGTTTAGCAGGCCTGTTGCAGTGTTGTGTTCACACGGGTGAGGCATGACCCCATACGCTGTGATTTTCTGCTCGTTCTGTTCACCTGTGAGATATTGTGGACAATTTCATTTATAATAGCCAAACCAAAAAACACAAATCAATTTATATCTCAGGACTTCAATGCCCCGGGTTTCCCTGTCATGACCAGTCCTTGTCATATGTCAACAACTTATACAGACTTGTGATAGCTCAATCTAAAAATGCTGTCTAGTAGCACAATCAAAAAGTGCACTTAGACACTAGAGGAAAACATCTGTGTGAGATATCTATGAACTGCTTATCCATTAAATGATTGTATATTGCATTTTTATTAATGCTTTATTACTGCCAAACAGAGGTGAGTGAGTATATTGTCCATTTTACAATTGATTACTCTAATTTGATCCTAGCGAATGAATGCAAGAGTGAACGTGAGAGTGACACAAAATGTAGGTTCAAATCCCAGACGCTGAGATGCCTAGGCCTATAGACCCTTTAAAATGTTTGTCATAGGGAATGTTGAATATTCCGGAATGGAGCAAAAGTGAGTTAACTTTGGGGAAACGTTGGCTTTGTGGTGAGGGATTGAATAATTCTGAGCATACAATGAAAAAAAATGATTGTGGTCTTCAACATTTCTGTAAGGATTTGTCCAGGAAACCAGGAGTTTTGCCTCCAGCCAAAAGTCTAACTGTTACTACATTAAATAAACATACAATGTGAGGTACATTCACTAATGTTCCCTAACCAGGCTCTGACATCCACCCCATGTAGCAGAGTGGTTGTCATTTGCCAAAACCATCTTTGTGATATTTTGTGGCTAATGCTAATTTCTCCATTGAAAATGTATTATGGTCTTGCCTCCAGCTGCCTCCATTCCGGAATTTAGAACTTTCTGTTTACAAATTTTGAAAGGGTCTATACTTCAACCACAAAGGTTAAACAAAAGAACAAATGTTATTCACAAAAGCTGGTTGTTCTGCGTTCTCCAAGAGTCCTTTGTGTTACTACATTTCCTGCAATTATGTTGTATTTGGCAAAAAGTAAATCCCAGGCTTGGATACAGTAATCTTTTCCAATTAGTTTGTCTTTCATCCCAGGTGATATATCAGGGGATATCGCCAACAAACGTTTCATCTCCTTTTATTCTTTACAACAGCACTCCCAGCAGAACAGAGCTCATTTCATGCAGGGAGTAAATAAAACCAAAACTCCTGAAGGATCAACACAAAAGGCAGTGATGATGCCATGGCACAGAAAAGCAACAGATGTCACAATGGCTGTAGCTGTGGCAGGACAAGCCATGCCACAGCGGGACTCTGCGGCACAGTGTATCTAATGGTGGAGAAAAACACAGTGTGGCAGAAATTAAGAAGTCTGTTAATGGAGTTTCTACTTGTGACCCCGCAGTGTGTTCAAGACAACTGGAGCTTGTGCTCTGCCCAGTCAATCCTTCCTCAAACTGGAGCACAATCTGTCTGTGTACACAAGAAAACACTTTTAACCCAATGAACGCTGTTTCAAGTGGCTGCATTCAACTTCTGTGTATTTTATATAAAAGATCCATTGACTGTTCTCCTCTGGCCACTTGTAATTTCTCATCTTTCCATTTATATACATTTGGTGGTCAGTTAGCTGTTTAATCCCCGCCCAGTTCATACTTGCATTATAGGCAAGAAACTTTACCTGTATGAACTGAATTTGTGATACTTTGTGGGCAGGGCTTTATTTGTCCATCTGAGTTTAATTCAAATTATAATAGAGTTCCCATAGGGAGCCCGCTGTTCAAGAAGTTTATTCTGTCTGTAGTTTGGTCTGTCCAGAGCTTGCGGATGCGTACCAACAGAGCAGTACATGACTGAGCGAAAAAACGCCTGATGTTCTTTCTCTCCTTCCATATTAGTAAAATCTTACTAGCACAGAAATCACACCCTACCTCTCAAAAAACACCTTTGTTGACATTGGAAATGCATGGAACTATAAATGCTTGGATTTAAAAAGTTTCTGATGCACGGATAGATTCACATTCGTAGGAGCAGCATAAATGACTGAAATGAATGTTTAAACTGTACTTTCTAGCATTCTCTTTCTTCAAATCAACACCACAGAACTATTTTTCTTATTTTTTCCTTTTGACCTATGTTTTTACTTGTGGGGCCTATTATGATCTGGATAATGAGAAAATAATCCTATGTATTATTCCACTCCTGCAGGGATGACATTCATTTACCCTGCATTGAGGCACGGGAAATTAAGCCTATCCCCCATTGTTTTGCCTCGTCTCTCTATAATGCAATTATTATGTCATGTTTTTTTCTCACTTTGCTCATGGGCTTTTGAAACACCCCAGTTTCTGTGTCTTCCTTAAGAAAACATGCTCTATCTGCAGCAGTGTAGAACAGACACTTACAACTGTATGTTCCTTTACTTACTGGAAAACCTAATGGGGCATCTTATCTATATGAAAATAGGGTTTTCTCACTTAGTCCTATATCGTTACCTATGCCAAATGTATATATACATTTTGGGGTGCCCCAGAGGGCAGTAGGTGTATGGCTTTTAGGAAGGCATCCTGTCGGGAGTGGTAAATAAAATTAATTAATAAAATAGGTAAATTAAACTTAAACTAATTGGAGTTCAATCAAAAAAATGTATCTTATCAAACTGTCAAAACATGGGCAATCGGCTGCACTCAAACTATGTATTTGAGTGCAGCGAAGGTGTTCGGTTTTACAGTGTATATTTTGAGTAAATCATATCTGTCTCCCACAGGGAAGGCCTTTGTGATAACCTATATTCGATTAAAATTCTACACCAGCCGACCTGAGAGCTTCGCCATCTACAAGCGCACTGAGGAGGACGGGCCCTGGATACCCTACCAGTATTACAGTGGCTCCTGCGAGAAAACCTATGGAAAAGTTGCCCGGGGTTACATTCGCCCGGGGGAAGACGAGAGGATGGCTTTGTGTACGGATGAATTCAGCGATATCTCCCCACTTACCGGAGGCAACGTGGCGTTCTCCACCTTAGAGGGACGCCCCAGTGCATACAATTTCGACCAAAGCGTGGTTCTGCAGGTGAGTTAGAATTGTGTTTTCAGATTGTACAATATTACTGCAACATTATGTTGTGGTAAATATGTGATTTCTTGTTTTGCTTGTAATCATTTATATAAGGGGCTAGGCAGCGGTAGGGTCAACAGGCCCCGGTGTAAGCTTTGATGACCCTAACAGTGCATGAAGCGCACTATTCTGGCACCTTTACCAAGACACGATAAATATTATTATGTTTAATTAACAAAACACAAGCATGTAACAATTAAAAACTACCACACAGCGAAAAGTAAACAATAATCATTAACAATGTCCCCGGTGTTTAAAGCTTGTTCTCTTGGACTTTCAGTGGATAGAAGTTCTAGTCCAAAGCTGTGCCATGCAACTCCTTGGGTATCTGGTTGCTACTGTGACCGGCTATGGAATAAACATTAACATAAACGCAATGACTATCTTTACGCACATCCATACAGGCATGCCCAACAGCTCAATGCACTCGTTTCTGTACGAGGAGGAGAAGGTACCTATTAGCATTTTTGAAGTGTAGTATATGCGACATAACTCGCTCTACCTGTCTGTCCATACGTGCCCTCCACTGCTTCTGCCTGCTGCTGCCTGCTTCTCCCTGCTTCTGCCTGCTTCTGCCTGCTTCTGCCTGCCTTTGCCTGCTGCTGCCTGCTTTTGCCTGCTTCTGCCTGCTGTTGCCTGCTGCTGCCTGCTTCTGCCTGCTTCTGCCTGCTGCTGCTTGCTTTTGCCTGCTTCTGCCTGCTTCTGCCTGCTGCTGCCTGCTGTTGCCTGCTTCTGCCTGCTTCTGCCTGCTTCTGCCTGCTTCTGCCTGCTTCTGCCTGCTGTTGCCTGCTGCTAACCCTAACCCTGCTTCCGCCTGCTGCTGCCTGCTGCTGCCTGCTTCTGCCTGCTGCTGCCTGCTGCTGCTGCCTGCTGCTGCCGCCTGCTGCTGCTTCTGCCTGCTGCTGCCTGCTGCTGTTGCCTGCTGCTGCCGCCTGCTGCTGCTGCTGCCTGCTGCTGCCTGCTGCTGCCTGCTGCTGTCTGCTGCTCCATTTAGTCACGATGCCCAGTGCAGATGCACCCTACGTTACGCCGTATTATCCATTACCCCCTCTGGATTTGCATGTCACATTTTATAACGTTTTGCTATGTCTCTTTATAGCACTCTTCCCATAAGTTATGCCCACTTCATTGCTACAGCGAAAGCAAACAATAAAAAAGTAGTAGCAAGGTGGGGTTTATGCAGGATCACAAACCCAATACATGCAAATACAGTATAGTGAAAAACCTTGCCTTCTGGGCTCCATACAGCCACTATTTCCCCAGAAAGTGTACTTAATGCACAAGATAACACCATGCTATTTCAAAAATAAACTCTATCAACTTCTCCTCTACATTTTACATATCCAAACATTGCAGATAATTCATGCCTCAAAGCCCCTTTTTTCCGCTGCAGCTGTAGGAATTCTAATGTTATGTTTAGCTATGATTAACTCTGATGAAGCCTTGGGAGGTCTGGCTGAATTAATGGTGGCCTCTTGAGGGGAGGGGGGCTCTGCAGGGTGTGGGCCCAGTAAAGCATGGCTAAAAAGAGTAAATAAGGCACTTAATACGGCCCCTCCTTCCTGTGTACACATGCATCTACACATGTGCTTCAAACGTGCCTGAAGGAGAAACTGGGGAAATGATTTATGTCTGAATAATATAACGTTTATATTTGGGTTTATTGTTTACACAAATAAAAAAATATATATACTGGATTGGAAATCCTATGGGTTATTGGTACCGTATGTTACAACAGCAGAAGTTATAAAAGCTGTGGGAAAGTTATCAACAAACAGGTGAATCTGAGATCAATCAATGGAGTAAATCTGTTTTATGTGTTTTCAAGGGACCCAAAATGGTATTGATCAACATTTCCTGGTCTGGTTAGTCTGGTTTAGGTCTCTTTTTTTGGCAGCGTATTTATAATCTTAAGTATGTACAGAATGGGAATATGAATAAATAAGTACCAAAGGGTTGGCAGTTAGAATCCTGCTCAAAACTGTGATTACTGTTGTTGTGTCCTTGGACAATACATTTAGCCCACATTGCTTACATATGAATTAAAAATCTGAATGTGATTGGTACGTTTGGTGGAGGTCAGAGCAGAAAAATGCTTGTCATTGTGTGCCCCAGGGCAGCTGTGGTCACAGAAGCAGTTTAGCACCACCAGTGCGTGACTGTGATATGAATGATATTATTGTAAGTGGTTTGAGAAAGCCTTGAGTCTTTATAAAAAGCAAAAAATATATATAATTCATTATCATTAGAATCATTGTTTTGCCCAAAATATTCCATGGCTATACATATTTTTCACTTCATTCAAGCCCACTGAAATAATGATCGAGAAAAGAAAACACAGCCACATCTTCATTTAGCCTCCCTCTGATGTCCTTATCTGCATGAATCTATTTTTATTTTATCTTTCTACAACAACAACTAAATTCATGGAGCGGACACCCTAGAAAAACATCTAATTACTATGTATGTGGTGCGTCTTGCTTCACAACCACACAACTGACACACTCATAGTGATTTCTTCTGACCTTTCCCCTTAAATATAGAAATATCCAGCCATGCATGTCTCTGTATAAAGACTTGTCCTCCTCCACATCATTAAATGAGAAGGAGAAGGTTTTATTTTGGAAACTTGGTGCTGCTGGAACTCCAGAATTGTAGACTATGACTCCATGAAGAACCAAAGCTTGATGTAAAATAGTTTGGGCACTTGATAATGGTGTTTGGTTGGGAAACTGGCAATGCCAGAAAAGATCATCAATTAATCATGACAGTCATGACAGTCATGACAGGCAGGCATTTCGAATCATTTAAAATAATGTAAAATAAGAAATTCAAATTGTGTAGTGTATAGAAGGTTTAATTATTGTGTGGTTTAGCCAAAATAAAAATGCTAATAATTGGTTTTGATCATTTTGGGTCTAGACCTGTTTTAGTGCTGAATCAAACCTATAGTTAATTTACTTCTAGTTTTTAACCTTGACTTAGTAAGTTTTTATTTAATTCCAGTTTTGACAAGTGATCTTAACATTTGTAAGGTCATTCAAATAATGACATATAGTTAATGTACAGCCCTAGTCATAGTATACTTTCCCTGTTAATGGCGTAGTGGAGTTTTTTTTTCACTTAAGAATTCAGGTTTATGGGCTATGTTATTGTTTTCAAAGGATGTGATTATATGAGTAACAGCTGACAGTGGCTCGAGCTCCATATGTTGTGCACATACCTTTTTCATCCCCCACTACACCAGTGCACACATGTGCCAGATGCTGACTTCTCATAAAATCTTCCCCTAATATCAACCATGACACTTTGGATGTGGGCTGTCTCCTGCAAAGCTCCCGCTGAGTAGAAAGTGCCAGGGATCCCATTTAGAAAGATGGAGGTCCAGACAGCAGCCCCATGCAGTTCTGAAGCATACGCTAAGACGCACAGAGCTCTTTGACCAATGTCCCCAAGGGTGCAAAGCAAGTAGAATATAGGGTTAGCTTTTTTATATTCAGAGGTAAGTAAAAGTAAAAAAAAAAAAAACATTTAGAGCAAATATGTGTTTCCACCTTTCACTTACATCATGATCCGCAGAGCACAAGATGAGAAAACATGAAGTAGTTGGGCTCCAGCTGAAAAACACTGTATAAAGTCTACCCAATAAAGTGGCCCTCAGGAAATATATAACCCTTATTTCTGTTTTTTGATTAATTTGCTCAGCGCTGTGTTATTTTGGCTTCCCTGTTTGTCTGTTGTATAACTTTCAGCTCTAGAGAGAGTTTGAGATCGTCTGGTGTGCCCCTTTACATACTGTGCCAAAGTAAAAGTGCTTTATTTGTCATTATACATAGAAGGTACATACAAGGAAATGACATAGATTAGATTGAGTATGGCTCACACGACCCAAGAAGCATGTGGGAGAAACTACGCGTTGCCACTGACTACAAGGGGAGGAGCAGGCCGGTGGAACTGTCCAGCGCATCATTTCCGGACGAGCTCAACACCTTCTACGCCCGG
>JAVQKC010124836.1:0-15841 GCA_036025475.1 Philypnodon macrostomus
ATAAATCTCAGCTCACCCACCTTTCTAACCAGAACTGAAGAAGTCTGCTGGATTGGCAGATGAAAGCTTTTCAACAATCAAAACCTTGTCCAGATGCCCTTTTTCAACTTTCAGAATTCAACTACAAAGTCCCATGACAAAACAACCTGTGCAGTCAGTTTCCATTAATATATTTTACAGTATATAGTTGACATTTATAATTTATTAAAATTAATTTGTATAATTATTTGAATCTAAAACATGGTTTTATTTACATTTGTTTTCCATATTTTTTTAAGTAAGGTTAACCAGGCATATTTTACAGTGAAGCAAAATGAACATGGACAGTGTGCACAGAGCAGAGCTAATTGTTGAAAATAAATGTGTACACACAATTTCATCGATGTTTGTGTGTTTATGTGGTACTGAATGTGCCGGTGAAATATAGTTGCAAGGTGCTGATATAAGCACATAGGACCTCTAACAACCATCAAGAGAGTGGCCACTGATAAAAGAAAAAGCTTAGAGCTGGGAAAACTAACTAGTTTGTCTATGCTACAGTGATCCTCTTGCCACCACTTTAAAATTCATCACCCCCTTACCTATCACTTTCTGGCATATTATTAATGTCATATGGAAAATAAGTACAAACACACCTACTCCATGGCATCCTGTGTGCAGTATTCAGTGAAGGGGTTTCTTTCACTTGCATCATTGTTTTTTGGTGGTAGGTGACAAAGGGGGGAGGGTTACTTTTAAATGTATCTATTAACACACATGCGCTCGTAATAAAACTTTTGTTATGGAGGAAAACAAAACATAAACTTCATTCATAATTCTGTGTTGTTTCTCTATGACTATAACTATACTTTTACTTACATAACTTTAAAAATACATACAGTATGCAAGTTACATCTAGAGACACATGAACTGGAATTATGAACTGAAGCTCAATCGATCAAGTTTATGCAGCCCGAAGTGGTGGACATATTTAGACAAAGAGCACAATTATGAGTTAGGGTCACAAAATGAAGGAAAGTTTTTGTTGATGCTAAAGGGCCCAACACATTATCCCAACACAAAGTATATTGTATCACGCCAAATCAACAACAATTGTTATTTGTTATATATATTTTGGTTTTAAAATAAAGTCTATAACACTGGATTCCAAAAAAGTTTGTGAAATAATTTATAATGAAAGCTATGAGAGCTGGGAAACTTCAAATTGTTATTTCAGCTGTCCTACAATAGACTTCTTATAACAGACTTCAAGAACACTTAAGTAAATCACAGCTACTGTCCTCACAGAACCATATTTATACTTCTGTGGTAATTGTACACCAAATTATAATCCATTATCCTCTTTATAGTGTAAAATGTATGCTTTTTGGTTCAGTTCCCAGCTCGACAAGACTTATGAGGAATGCAAAAGCAGGAATACAACACCAAAAAGAATCTGATTTTATGTTAAAGGTATACCAGAAGTTATTTAAAAATATTACTCAAATTCTTTACTGTGCTTTAGAGGGCTATTCATTCATAAAAGTTAATCGATAATATTCATAAATATGGGACTCTGTGGGAAGTTGCATCGTTCAAGCATTTTTGGACTTACGTTGGCGCAACCCTCTTAACTCTATGGCTCTGGTTTAGTATTCTGCTCTCTGTTGTACACATTAGCTCTGATGCTAACTAGTTGTACAAAAGCTGAGAATGAAAACTGAAGCAAATATCTGCAAAAGAAGTAGTCTATGAAGAGGGGGGAAGGAGAAAAGATTTCTACTAAAGTCATTCTTTATGGATTTCTCTCATATTTAGAGATGTTAATGCTAATCGTGATTGCGGTGCTCTTAGGGTGCTAATAGTTACACTAATGGTACAGTTATATTGGTAAGTGACTCAGAAGTAGTCTATATTATGGTCAAGGCTTCTTTATTGTTGAGTGTGACATTGACAGTAGTTTCTGAATTGTTGCAAAAATCCTCTGTAATACCTTTAAACTAGTCAAGTATTGCTTGGCCTTTCAAATCAAGAATTTAACAAGCGTAATGCAGGTGACATTGAAAATAATGAGTAGACAAGAAACATAAAGAGGGCGGGGTTAGGAAATGTAATGGTTTTTTTTTTTATATATATACTTACCCGTTGATGAAGGCTGCCCCCGGAGCAGGTATGAGTCTTCTGGGTGGGGCTCCAGGTGGGAATGGGTGGAGTTTTTCTCCAGGAGGGGAACCTGGCACTCCCTGATGGGTGGAGACGGACCGGGGGAGGGGTGGTGTGGGGCGGACGAAGAGGACGGGTGAGACGAGGGGAGCAGGGAAGAGGATGAGGTTGGAGGGAGTGGGCGACCTATAGCAGTAAAGAGAGAGACACAAGGGAAGGGTGGTGTTAGACAAAACAAATGGCAATGACTGACAGTGATACAGGGCCCACGTTCCCAGAAGCAGGTTTGGCTTAAATGTATGAATGCATAGCTTTGCTGAGTAAAGCTCTGGTTCACGTCCAATTCGTCTGGCAGCTGTACCGCACAGATAGTTATGGCTGTATTTGTGCAAGTTGTAAAGTATATCCCCCCATTCAACTACAATGGAAGTAAGTAGCATTTAATTTGCAGTGCTGCTCACCGAAGTCAATAGCCCTAAATCAAGTTGCCATTTTGCTTTGGAAAGCCTAAATGCCTGGTTTTGGCTTTTAAAACTGAAACTATTCATATTCAAGCTTTTACTCTCAGCAAAGTGGTCCACAGTTAACAACCCACTTTTAGTCACATGACCCCGAGCATTGCAATGAAAAGCAAATACAAAAAAAACACAGTACTCACTACCGATATAATATACAAAAGCTCATATTTTTGTATGTTTTAATGCTCATACACATTTTAACAACAGTAATTTTTAGAAAAGTACTGGGTAAAAAAACTACTCAAGTACCATTTGAGCGTAATGTCAGATTATTTGTTAAATAGATTTTGATATTTTCAAAAGATAAACTCAAAACGTAAATAATTATTAAAAAAATTAAGGCACAAGGAACACAATTTCCACATCATCACCTCATCATCTTACATGACACACAGAGATTTCCAAGATTTTACTCAAGTAAGAGTAGAGTTACTTCAAAATATTATTACTCAAGTAAAAGTAAAATGTATTGTGCAGTAAAGCTACTCTATGGAGTACAATGTATTTAAAAAGTTACTCAAGTAAAGCACCAGAGTAAATGTAACTGAGCAAATGTATGTAAGTAAATGTAACTGAGTAAATATAACTGAGTAAACGTAACTGAGTACTACCCACCTCTGCATATAACCATAGCTGTGTTCTAAATAGTAGCAACTGTCTTAGTATAGTATAATACAGTAATAATAGCAGCAGTAGTACAGTTTCTAAACACAGAATTTCACAATTTTCACTCTGACTTACACCGCACTGTACTGTCAAGATTGTTGACAGAGAATGGATAGATTTCACTACGCCATACAGAAACCAAAGCAATACCAGGGCTCTTTACAACATAGCCAAAATAAAAGTCAACTGCAAGAAAACCATGAACAGTGGAATAAGATTTGAGTGCGTTCTCCTAAACCATTGTACAGTCGTCCTCTACATGGCCAAGACAAAAGAAAGTTAACAAGCAAGTCTTTAAATAGTAAGAGCCAGGGGATGCGTGGACACAATCAGGCTGTCCCATTCACCAGAGAGTGCAAAGAGGGATGGAGAGAATTCACTATGCTCTCCAAAGATTTAGAATCAAGGACAAAGACAAATCTAATAAATTCTATTTAGAGACAGCTCAAAATATAGAATAATTATGTCTGCCATATTTGCAGCTCAATCAATCAACAATATGCTAAGAATGAGGCCAAAGAGTCCAGCGAATCCACCCAAGGACCCTGGTTATTAAAACTACTAATTAGGTAGTCCACCAAAGGCTCTAAAGACTAATAATCACTTATTTTGGTCGTCATTCAACTTGATCTTGTCCTTCATCTTCTGGAGTTAAAAGGAATTGTATGAAACCTTTAGGCTGTGCACAAATTGAAGAAACCCATCGAGTATTTTTTCTATTCTTGTTTTAGTTTGTGGTAGAAAAAAGTTACATGTTGTTGAACTGTTTGCATCATTTCAAACCCAAAATGTAAAGATACACTGGCTGGCCATGGAGTGCAAACAAGCTGTTTTCAATAATGTTTTCGTATAAAAATACCTTGAGAAAAAATACAATACTTTTCATACATCATACATCTATCTATTTTGCACCGTCTTGCTATTGACATTCTTCAGAATACAAAAAAGCAAGATTTGACAGCACACCCCTCCCTATCACTGTGTATCAAAAGAAATCAAAACTTGTGCTGTGATAGATGGGGCACCCATTTGAGCCGATTGTGCCGTATTGCTTGCATCAGGGAAACCGTAACTGGGCGGTAGAAGCTGGATCAATGCAGGCCTTTTTATACAATAAAAATGCTCCAACATTCCATATGGTGCTTTGAAATGTTAAGCATGTGTCTGTGGAGCTGATGTATTTGACCAAAAAAAGTATTGCTTGTCTGGTGCAGCCCTGTGTCACAGAAACCAGAGCTATAGGATCGATCTGGACGTTAACTACACCCCGGAGAGATGCCAACCTTGTCTCCCGTTTAGGTACTATCGCGCTTGTGTGTCCGGTCAATCTCATCAGAGCAAACACACAAAAAATGGATAAACAATAGCAACGCAAACAGAGTGGCCTGACAGGTGCGGGTGAGATGGATGGAGAAGGAGGGGGCAGCAAGGTCACATATAGGGGTAACCAAATGAGCAGCAAAGTGACAGCCAGATAAATCAGGCCGTGTAGTGGAGGATGTTGTGGAAAAATATAACACAAAATATGAGCTGACAATTTGCACATATAGGCCGCAATGAAAGGGGACAGGGGAATAGTATGGGGAATGATGAAGATGTAACCAAAGATTTAAGCCGCATGAACACCCACACACAAGGCCATTGATCTAAATAAATCGATCACTCACTTCAATTGATGCAAGAGGAAAGGGATCGGCTATTTGCATATTTCACAGGGAGCCGTAATGAGGCAGCAACAGGCAGAGAGGGAGGCTGTAGTTGTGTGTGTGCGTGAGCATAGCATTGCACCTTAAAGAGTGTTTTATTGGACGTGCTACAGTAATGCTCATGGTACGTAAGGTTAGGCAGGGTGTAGTTATTAATATTTTAAATCACTTTAATTACAAAAATGGAAAAATTGCACTTGTTGGGCCAAAAGCAATTAAGGGAACTTTAATCTCCTCAGCAATTATGCTGTGGGGCATCCTTAACTCAGTCATTTCTGCCCGCTACATTTCCAGAAAGGTCAGTGGAAATTGCTTTGTGTTATTAGAACAAAGAGTTGGCGATGAGCTCACATGGATCTCCTGACGATTGGTTTTCGTTGCCATTCTTCAGTCGCCTCCCCAGCCATCTGTATACCTCTCTCAATCCTCCGCTCCATGCCACTGTCTCTCGCTTTGCAAATCTGTAGATCTCCTACAAGTGTTGATTAGTGTGAAGAAATAGTGTATCAAGGGGGAGAAAATCCTCAGGCATTTTGAGACTGTAGCGTTGCCGTATATATATAAATAATATTGATGATTTTTTAAAAAAATAATAAAAATAAAAAGTGAGAGTCATTAGTATGTGGTGTGACTAGTTTGTTCTCATGAGTCACAGAAAAGTTGAGCTTAGCCATAAAACTCTACAATGATTGTCTTAAAAAGTTCTCACCTCAGTACTATAACAAAAGTGTTAATCATTGGAACTTTTCTGTGTTTCAATTAGAACATTTTTCACAAAACTTTTGGTCACACATTATTTTACAGGGCGGTGACCCAACTTTTATTTAAAATGAAAACCAGATAGCCAATATATCAAGACTTTTTTTCCTTGCATTTCTAATTACTGGGAATTCAGAAGAGACTGTTACTGAAAACGAATTATTGAGCATATGGAATAATTAACGCCTTCAATATGTCAAAGAAATGCATTGTGCCAGAGATTGTGATTTTAAAGAATGCGAGTTTGTTGAATTTGAAATATTACCAATAGTATTAAGCAGATCATTTATAGAACTATATAAAAAAAGGATGAAAAAATCTCGATGTTCTTGGTCTGCAGTGGTCAGTCTCTATTAAATGTGATCTAAGGAAGGAACAGTGGTGAACCATCGACTGGGTCATGTCCAAGGCTCAGTGATGCATGTGAGAGTGAGGGCTGTCCCAGGTGGTATTTCCAATTATTTTACACAATTTGCAGGGCTATTTCAAACTATTATTGTTCTGATCTGTAATTACCTCAACGTAATCAAACTCATTCAGATGGTTTACATATCCATTCTTTAACAGTTCATTGCCGCCACACACATGCAGCACCACTGTCCTTGTCCTTGAATGTATCTACCCCCCACATCACCTCCCTAACCCATCCATCGGTCCACCCATCTGGCTGAGGTGAGGAGTGGTAGGCCGAGGAGAAGAGCGACAGCTGGAGCCCAGTCAGACAAGGAGAGACAAATTACCCCTTTAACGAGATCCATTCATCATCTCTTCTTCACCCCCACCACCACATACCCCCCATTCTTTCTACACCACAACATGGGACGCACCTGGATGCCTGTCTTGAACAACACTCACAAAACATAGATAGAAATCAATGTAATCTAAGTCATTGACAGTATAATGGTGGACAGTGGGACTAATGGAATGTCTGGTCTGAGAGGGCTGGATCCCACTGCCTGGTTTATGTATGTTGTTTCTATAGGTAGGTAGGACTAAGTAGTGTTTATTAACAGTAATACAGCTATAGAAGATTAATGCTTTACTAGAATTGTTCTAGAACCTGTTACACTGAACCACATTTGCACATATTTTCACACAAAACACATGTTGGATCAATAACAGGCACAATTAACACTCAAGCAAAAATAACTATAACAAATGTATTAGGAGGAGTTTCTTATTTGAAGAAGGTATCAGGATTAATCACAGAAGTCATTTTAAATATGCCATTGTGGTTAAACTACAAGAGTAGTTGCAGACTAACCAGCTCTCTTTTGCATGACCAGTAGTATATAAGTATTTACTGTACGCTGGCTAACCCTGCAGATCTTCACTAAACTCTGAGACCTGTTTTTCCCAATACGAGAATAACCATTGGCGCTATATACTCCAATGCACTTCCACACTTTGAAAAGTCCATTATCAGTTTAAACGGATGATGTAACATCCTCTTTGTTGACAACATTTATTTTCTATGGCCCCTAACGCCGACTCTTGGCTTGTGTGGCTGCTATTAACACGATAGAGAATAGACATAGAGCAGGCAGATGAGATAAAGACGGCAGACGTAAAATGATTGAATGCGCGATACACAGGAAACAGAGAGGAAAAGCCACAGCACACCCATCCTGGCACACGCCGCGAGTCATTACCAAAGCAGATGTTAGACGGAGGGGGAGCTGTCAGTCAGAGTGCACATCTATGTATGGATATATATATATATATCTATGACAGTCATCTGAGGGCTATTTAGTAATGGCAGCTGCTGACACAATGGGCCCCTTCTCTATTTATCCGTACAGTGCAGTCTGTCTTGTTCATATCATCTCTCTTCCTGCTCCCCTTCTCCCTTTTCTGCTCAAATCCTCGCCTGCTCTTTCCTCTTATTCATTTCATTTTAATATCTCACATTTAGCCTGACTGTGTTAAGCTGCACACCTGTTGTTGCTAGCATGTGTAAGCGCTTGCTATTGGAGAAGGGGGAAAAAAGCCTGTCAAAACTATCCAGGAACGGTCCAAGATCATTCTCGTAATACCTTCAATCTGGTCTCCGCGCAACCTTTTAAAAGCACACAAAATGAGTGATAAAAGAGAAGAGCAGTGAGTTGATGATTCAGTATATTTTAATTAATAAACTGATGTGGCCCAGAGATGAGATCGTATCACAGCCTCTCTTTGATGTCTAACAGTTAGTTGTGCTCTTCTTTGGCCTAGAGCTGCTCCACTTTTTCATCTCGCCCGCTGCATCCCTTCATCCGTCGCTTCACAAACCTCTGTGCTAACAGCCCCGAGTGGAGGCTAATGCTAACGTCTTCACCATTATCTTTTCATTACAATTCCCATATAACCATTTGTTTTGTAAAGAACCCTCATCATTATAAAAATCAATGCTAAGACATTGAAGACATTGAAAGTCACCCCCTTACTTGAGTTTTTTAATGAATTAAAGGGGCTATAGGGAGATGTAACGGGTTCTACATCAAGTGGCCATTACAGGAACTGCAGCCAGATTATTGAAAGTTATACATCTGTAATTTTAATGTTTGATAAAATTCTAAACTATATTACATATTAATACAAGCGGTATGATGTAACAAGTTACCTTTATTGTTGTGTGGGAGACTGGTGTGGATATACAGTATCTGCTGTTTATATTGAAGATTGCTTTATAAACATGCTGTGGACATTAGTCTGTCTTATATGTCTCAAGAGGTTGTTTTATTTCTGTATCAGCACTACTGAGCTAATACTTAAAGCAGAAAGCAGTGCAGTTTTATCCTGGTGCCAGACTCCACACTCACCCCGCAGAAAGTGAGCAGGACACGGCCATGAGCCTCACCTCAGACCGAGGCCCCGCACCAAAGACCTTGGCCCTACGGTGCAGATTGAAACCCTCAGGACTTACTAACTGGCCTCTATAACAAAGACGAGTGTGCTGATTAATAACTTTATCTAACCTCAGCCCGCCCAGTTCCACTATCTGCAGAGATAGCCATGTAAACACAACTGATCCATGCTCCAAAACTACACTACACTACAAAACCGACTTCTGAGACACAGCAAAGAGCAAATATGGCCACAGCATGTTTTACAAAGACATCCACTAGGGTTGCCACCCGTCTCTTAAAATACGAAATCGTGCCATTGATAATTTGATTTGTTTTAGCGTTGAATTCTAAGCCAACCTTCTGTTGTGAAAGTGGCAACCCTACAATCCACAAAATACAGCATTAAGAGCAAAATGTCCACTATCTCCACAGCAGTGTGTAGCAGTTAGCTCTGGTGAAAGAGCTAATCAAGCTAAGGTTAGCTGACGCTAGTTAGCTTTCACGCTGAATCCGAAATTGTGTCTAAATGCTTATTGAGTCAACCACAGAGGACCAAAAAGAGCTCATTTTGCTCAAAACATACATAAAGACTTTATTTTTGCTGAAAATCTGGTCTCTAGTCTCTAGTCATGTGGAATAATGGACAAAATATAAAAAAGTAATATGTAGCTCACCAGTCAACCAACCTGTATTTTTCAACCATATTGTCTGTTACTCAAAACCATCTTCACCATCCCCCACTGTATGTCAATATAAAGTGCATTTATGTAATTTTCTTCAAAGGCAAGTGTGCTTAAACATTCACAATGGTCTCTAAGCTCACAAAACTAACAATTGGCCTGTCGAGCTGTATTGCTATAACTAACAGAGAGCTGAAGTATAACTCCATGCAAAATCAATTATAAAATGTAGATGTTATGTTAGTGTTCTTTATGGTTGCTTCAATCTCAAAAGATGGTGACCTCGTGGTTCTTATAGGGTAGACAATAAATGATTAATAAAACTGTATTTATTATATGCACCAACATATAAGCTATGGGTCAAGATTTAACCTTCACCATTGGAGAATTACAGCAAAACAATTCATAGACTAGACAGACTCATTGTGTACATGTGCAAAGTGAAGCAATGAAAAACGGTGAAGTAAGAAAAAACATTATGTTCCATCTTTTCAACCACACATCAAGCCATTATTCTGCTGAAGATGTCTGCATTCAAGTCACCTTAAAACAATGTCCTTTGACCTTCCCGTACATGAAGTGCATTGAAAAAAAGAAGAGCAATTAAATATTAATGCCCACAGGAATATCAGAAAAGACGAGGCACGAACATAATAAATTGAACGACAGCATTGTGAATGTAAAGCTTCTGTTTTATGGATTACGTACTAAGGTTCTATTATAGGTAAATTACCATGGTCTGTACCAGATTAACCATTATAAAACTATTATCTACATTACCATCTGTTTTAAGATTGGCAAGATATTGGGTCATGTTAAGGGCCATCAGAGTAAAAGTACAATTATTATCCAAAATATATTTGGACTTTCAGAGTATAAAGATTGATACAACAAACTGTGATTTGTTTCACAAGAAGTAGACAATAAGGTGTCCACAATGACCCGTTACAGTTGACTATATAAGTGGGATTGCTGTATTACACCGCTCATCAAATTTAAAACCCCAGTGTGGATGGGGGATTCTCAAACGACATTTTAAAATGAAGCAATAAAATGAATATCAATTGAAGATCATGACTGAATAATTTGAACATCTGCTTGAAGAGGCTGGTCTCGGCTCTCCTGACTCGAGAGGCTGCTTCTTGCTCAGAGAACTGACAACAGACACATGCTGACACAGAGCAATAAACCACACCTTTTGACCTAGTTGCACAAATGTGGCGCAGCACCTATCTGTTTCCGTTAATTGAAACATGCCTCTATGTTGGAGGGAAGTACAAGTGTGTGTGTTTATGTTGGTGTGTTTCCGCAGCTATCTATAGCATTAGGATGCTACAGCACACTCATGCTGTCCATTGTCAGAGATGTCCACTGCGTAACTTGGGGCAACCATAGAGGCTGCATTACCATATAAATTACATCCATGTTGCTGCTGCTGCTGTGGATTGATGGTATTGTTATGGATTCTACACATTGGACCCTCATTGAAAACAATCAAAATAAATAGCCTCCTCCTCCTCCCACATAAATGCAAACGCACGCACTGTTGAATACACACACCACATTCAGGTGTGCAGAGATAGACACCTACCAGTATCCTCCATACACTTCCATTACATAGGAAACTGGCTGTAATCTCACAAAGCACTATTCTGCATTGGGAAGGATATGACTGTATGTAGCTTTGTTTTTGCATGCTAGACAAAAACTGGAACACTGCTTAAAATGCCTGCAATTTTCTGGAAAGCCTAGGTCGTGTTCATGTTTACTCAAAATCAACCTCAGACCGAGGGCAGCAGCAAATGTATTGTAAAGGTTAGACACATTTTTATAAATAATAATATCCAGACAAAAATCTAGTAATTTCTGTCAGCGACTGGATTGATGACTCTGTATAGACCATAAGACTTAACACCCAAGTATCATTGGATATGATCAGTGACATTTTTTTACTTTAAATGTTATGTTTTTGTTTCACATTGCTAAACCCAGGAGTTGCAGACTTAACGATAAACACACCAATCTGCATTTTGACACAAGAGCAGATTTTATGCCAGCTCAATTTGAAACTATGGTTTTGTTGTGAAACCATTTCCACGGAAAAAAAAAATCATAAATTGACATAGTAAAATGCAAGTTATTTTGCAATTTTGTTCCTGAAACCATATGAAAAAATACAAAAAGAAACTGTATAAAGCCAAACACTGTAATATAAAGAAGAAGAGAGTCCCCATTAACTGTGCCTGGGAGTTGATGTTTGATGATACAGACAAGGCTGGCACCATATTTCCTTCACTTAGTGTGAAAGTGACATATGGACAGCTTCTCTGAAAAGTTGAGATTGCACTTGGTCTTGGCAGTTACAGAAAATGAGAAATCATTTTAGAGTTTCTTTGGAAATAAGTTCCCACACTTGTACTGAGTCAGAGTGTGGCAACAGTATAGAGGGGTGTTAGGTGTTATTGTCGAAAATGTGCAGGGAAACATCCAATCCTCAAAAATGGCACACAGAACAATTAAACATCTCTAAATACAATTCCCATGTTTACCTTAAAAACATTGTAATTCTAAAAAAAAAAGCTGCAATTGTTGTTTGACCCTAGCAGTCCAATCATAGAAAGAATAATTAATTGGAATGGATTGAAAATGCCACTTATAAATGTTATTTGGCACAAAACATGTTAATTAATTTGCACTCATCAACGCTAAATGTTTACTCTGGGAACAGTGGCTCTATGGCAACAGTCTTCAATCAGTTCACATCATTTATATGTTGATTTCTAGTAAAAAAAAAAAAACATAACTTAAGTGTATTTGTAAATTAAAACAATACTTATCATAACATTTTGGGTGTGAAGGTTATGCAAAACCAAGACTACATGTCCCAGTGCTGAACATTTGACAGCCATCAAAAAGCCTATGCATAGTGAATTATCAGCACACAGGCAGGTAAAAATACCTATTCAATTTGAGGTTTAGCGGAGCTTACCGGAAATCGCTAGTTGCTACAATTCTATAAAATCAACTCAATAGAAAAATTTAAGAATTCAAATCAAAAAGATTGTAATGTATCTGGATTTGTTTGTTGCACAAATTGCTGGTTGTGACCTTGTGCATTCAGAGATAGCATTGCTGTATTGTAATATCATGAATAAACTTCAATTATGTATTCTATTGTGAGCTGTTACATTGTATGTATGTGTATGTGTATGTGTATGTGTATGTGTATGTGTATGTGTATGTGTATGTGCATGTGTATGTGTATGTGTATGGTGAAAATGGCAGGAAATAGAGGCTGACTCAGCAGTGACAATCCGCACATCAACACATATATGGAGAGTCCTTGGGATCCTCAGCACAAGCAGGGTGTTGCATTTAAAGCGACATATGAACAGCACTGTAGTGGAGGAAAGTGCTCCTATTTTATAAAGAAAAATAGCATTGAAAAAATAAAATCACTGCACAAGTCACAATGTTTCTAAAGCTTGAATAGACCAGTGCTTTTTCTCAAAGTGAAGAAGTGAAAATGGCCTCTGTCAAGGCAGATCTACTGAGCCTTTTGCCTCACTGTTTTACATCTCTGTAAGACCTTTTGTGTTTAGCAGAAATACACACAGTCCTTTCAATCTAATGCACATGTGTTTGATGCAGGATGGCAGTAATTGCAGGGAGGTTTACTGATAAAATAGCCACTATATCACCAAAAAGAGAGAAATGTTGGATATAATAATTCATCAACAAAGTTTAACTTATACTATCATTCGTTGGGGCTTAGTTTTTACAGTTTTAACAGTAGCTCTCATTACGTCTCCTGCATAGGCTTTATAAATAGGTAATTATCACAATATCTTTCATAATAGACCTTCCATTTTCATTTAATTGTGGACTTTAGTTAATAGCGTTGACATTTTAATTTTTCCAACAGAATACATATTTTTACAAACTCATATCCCACTGCTGAACCTTTGGAGGCGGTCCTGATCACTGATTGCATTATTAGTTGTTGGCTGCCTAAATCATATGTTAATTACATGCAAATTGCAGGCTCAGAAAGACTGAGAGGTGCAGCACAAACTTGAGGTGATAACTGCAGCCTTTTATTAGATATCTCCTTTGATGAGGAGCTTCAACATGTACACACAGTGGTGGGCCATCAGGGCCAGCAAGGCCAGCAAGGCCAACAAGGCCAACAAGGCCAGCAAGGCAGGCAAGGCCAGCAAGGCAAGCAAGGCCAGCAGTGCTAGCCCAGACATTTCAGCATTTAAATGTATAAATCTTTATCTAACTGTTATTATTTTTACTTTGATGTTTTTTTGGGGGTCTCAAAACAATCAAATATGTCATAGATATTAAGGGTTAAACATTTGTGAACTGTTAACTGCTGTTCCGATCAGATTTGGTGATGTTTTGGTGCTGATACGCATTTAGAACTGGCCGCTTCTCACAAGGCCTTCAAATTGCAAGCAGCAGGCCTTGGTGTGTGTATTAGCCAATCAGATGCTTGATGTGCAGTTGACGGCAGAAACACATTGCTTTAGTCCCGCTGGGCTGTGATGTACTGCCGGGGCCAGTATTGGGCGCTTTGTTTTTAGCTGCAGTGTTTATACAGTACTTTGGGAGTGGTATTTGAACGTATGTGCAGCACAAACTGTGGAGAGTCAGCGCTCAGGTGAGGCACGTCAAGCGAGCCGTGCCTTCAGCACATTTCTGTGGAAGTGCTCAGAGACAGGCTCACTTTGACTCCAGATAGCCACACTCAAACCAGCCCCCTCCATATCTAACACCACAGTAGAAATTCCCCTTATTATGAGTGTCTGAAGGCCTAGGTCTGAAGAGCACAGTCCGCAACTGTGTACACATCATCTGAAGACTAAACTATAAAAAAGAACACATTTGTTGATGTAAGCATGGATGGATGATATTATTGTGTAAGCCTGAGTCAGTAAACACATGCCATCGTCATATAGCCTTACAATTAGCACAGCTTGCATCAGCTGACATCAGCTGACTCGGAGGAATAAGGAAGTCCCCATGCATGGACTTCACATGCAGTTGTGCATCTAAGTGTGTGCCTGAGTGTGTATTTTGGAGTGCTTGTTTATGTGCTCATGTTGCACAAACACTCTCTTGCAAACGTGATGCAACTCTCCAAGGCACAACCTGCAAACCCATTCAGCTCATAAACAGTTGTGTCCTAGGCCAAGCTGAGGCACAACTCTACTATGACAACTCTACTATGGCACAGCACAAGACAGACAGCCCTGTCAAATGTATTAGGCGCAAAGCTGTTACCCCTCACTATGAACTGTAGACAAAAAATAAATGCTAATCCTAGGATGAAGCTAAGTCAGTTAGTTTAAGCTGAGAGCGACGAATGAGATTTTTAATTACTGCATGACCTGGGGTATATTAGCGCATATTAATGAGGATCATTAACCTAGAGGTAACTAAGACCCCTCCTCCTTAAGTACAACTGATTGCACCTCCGCTGCCTGACACTGACTGACATGTGTTCCTGCATGTGTCATACAGTATTTTAAAGACAGGCTACATCCTCGGCTCAGGTAAATAACTGCTTCGTTTACGTCTGAACTGTTGGTCAGAAATGCCTGCTGCTCAAAACACAACCTTGGCTTGTAACTTTAATGCTTGCTTTGTAGCCAATGAAGGATGACAGACACTAGAGAGGCAAATATTAATGGTTCTGACAAAATTCTTTTTTGAATTGGCAGCAGGTCTGTACACCATAGAGCTGAATGTGAGATTGAGAATGGGCATATGCAAAGGTCACAATCATTTTTATGGAGAAGAGGACAAACAGAAAAGAGTTTCCCATTTCTTTGGGTCTACAAGGGGTTTGAGGTGGAACGTGTGTGGCTCTCTCCCTGCCTCCTGGAGTGTAAATGCCAACTATGATATTGCGGTAATTTATTTATCGCTTTTTCTGACAGCCCCCACACCCCCCTGTTCTTTCCTTCATGTGTTTCAACCTCAAGTCTTGAAGCCCCATTAACCCAAACTCTCAATGGTACCCAAGGGGATGCTTTTATCTTAAAAAGAGGGCGGATCCGTCCATACTTGCCTTGTAACGGTTGCAAAGCACACACTTACTCTCTCTCCTTTATCTCATACTCTGTCCATTTCTCTGCACTCTCCTGTCTCAGCAGTTTATCCTTTCATCTTTACATAACTATGCGATCCCTTAGTGACTTGTTCTAAAAGTAGATGTTCCAAAGCACACACACGCAATACTCTGGCTTGCTCTGATCCATAGGGCCACCATCGTCCACCTTCTTGTGCCTTAAACATTAAAAAAACACTTTATCAGTGGCATAATGAGCAGTGGGGCAACAGAATTACATGTTTTATCGAGGTAAATAAAATCAGATTTGAAAGGCCGGTTGCTATTTTTCAGGCCACTTCCAGAATTTTTCGGGCTAGAAACAATGTAAAGTTATACAAAACATCTGCAGAGCTGCTTATCTCACTAGCATATAAACTCAAAGCTTATGCAAAAAAACACAAAAAAAATAAAATAAAAA
>JAVQKC010124838.1:0-11552 GCA_036025475.1 Philypnodon macrostomus
TCAATATGGCAAATTACAGAGGTCAAATAAAGAATGCCTCAATAGTGCACTCATGTTTATGATCCCTATGGGACCCTGGACACACTTACTTTGGCAGAGAGCAATGAAACTTGTTACAGTGATTCTCCACAGTGTACCCAACATAAAATATTATTATGGCCCCACCCTACAACAAACAGGAAGTCAGCCATTTTGGATTGAAATTGAGAGGTCAGGTTTAGTTGACAGCCTCTAACTTGCACATACTTTGCCCGATTAGGCTCTAACCTGAAACACCTGACCAATATGATGCCAGTTACCTCTATAGTGCCCCCTATAGACTGAAAGAAGAATGTAGTTATAGGGAAATTTACTAAATTTGGCAAAAATATTCTTCATAAACATCCAGACAAATCAAAAAAGTCAAATAGACCCTTCCCATGTTTGTCATGGTTTGGGGGCGGGACCTCTTGCTCACTAACAATATTAAAACCCTTAAAACACAATGTCTGATTATGGTGCCCGTTGTGGCAGACGTATGGGGCTGTTTCGCCGATATACACCTTGCTGTCGGGGACAGCGTAGGCCTAGTTTAAGTTTCAATCTCAAGCATTGGATTGGTCACTTTTTAATTAAGAAATAGAAGCTGTTGTGGGGGTGTTTTTTTTTAGCTATTGCAGCTTTAATGGTGATATTTTTAACCATGATCCTACTCTACAAAACTACCCCTTTCTTCAATTAAAACCTGCCATCTCCACACTGCTGTAAGTATATGTATGTGTATGAAGATATATCCCTGACTCCTTTGGGTGCTACATCTCTCTTAGACAGACTGGCCCTGGTGATTATCGGGAGGAGTGTACGGGTGTGTTTCTAACCCTCTCTCGCTCTGTCACGGCTCTCATGGCCCTCGTGGCCCTCAGCCTAAATTAGGACATGTAACGGTTCATCTGCCGAAGGATGAAATTACCATCGATTTAAGAAGCGGGCTAGTGCGAGACCGCGGGCGGCGTATTATTTCACTGCTACAATGAAGAGAGCGCAGAAAACATCAAATACTGCTGCTGCTTTTCACTTAAGAGACACGGATTACACTGGTTTGAAGCTGTTTTCGCTCAGCTAAGCCAGTAAAAAGTGACAGAATTGTTCATTGATAGGGGAAAATACATCTCTTTTTTTAAAATGTATCGATTGCAGTAGTTTTCAGAAGTGGAATGGAACCTTGGTCAAATCTCAAATGTACAACACAGAAGAAGGATTTGTCTAACGGCTAACACAATCAATCAAGTGACTTCCTTATATGTTTTAATTAAAAGTCAGTGGCTCAGGTGGTATACTCTCAAGTCCAGTTCATACTGCTCTTGTGTCCTTAAGCAAGACAGTTCACATTTGCATCTAGTATGGGAGCTCTTGGGTATGGATGTGTCATTGTAATGTAGACTGGAGAGTTTGTTGATACATATGATATGGTTTCCACGTCCACGTATGGTTTACAGTCTGCTCCAGGGCAACTGTGGCTATAAAAGAAGCTTACCACCACCTGTGTGTGACTATGGAAGGCTTTGCGTACTTTTAAAAGCACTATATGATTCACATGAAAGACAGTATTATGAAATTAAATAACAAATATATGGGGTTGCCAATGCACAGTGCCTATTTAAATACGTTCTCACCTTCAAGCTGTCAATCAAGACAATGTTTTTGTACATGCCAACATTTTTATGCAACTAGGTATTTTCCCTAAGTTTGACGATTTAATTGAACTCATTCTAAATGTGCCTATCACCCACATCTTTATATAACCTCCAACTCTTTGTGGCTACTTATCTTCTTTTTCTCTCTCTTTGCTTCCTTTGAATTTTTAAAGCAGAGGTATATATCAAGCATTTCATTGTCGCCTGTAATCAGCGTCAGGGAGAAGCTGCAGTAGAAAGTCGTGGTGCAACGCTTCCACAATGGAGCTCTTTATAACAGAGTTCTGTCACGGCCTCCTCAGGAGACCGGCTCATTGACTGTGCTGTCAGTCACTGAGAGCCACCCCAACCATAGACGCTACAGCATTATGTAGGCTGCCTTCTACATCAACATTCATCCTCATGTCCAGCCATGTCTATCCATTAGGGCTGCACATTATGTCACAAATCCATCACGATATTGGCAAAAGCTAAATCAATGGTTTATCCTTGTTTAGTCCTGGTTTACATCTAATTTAGAACTTGTTATGCCAAAGGTTTTACTTAGGTACCCAGTTTTTGAATAGTAAATTAAAAAATTGTCAGTTGTGCAATATTCAACATAGAAATCACATATTGAATGATTTCTAATATCATGCAGCCATATACTGTATCCTTCTCTCAATTTATGTAGTTAGATAGGTATAGCCACTTGGTTTGTTCCTTGATAGAGCCAAGTTTTATATGTAACCTCTGTGGCCTTGCATCACCTCACTCTGGGAAGAATTTCTATCACATTTCTTAATTCTTTCTTCAGATACCGATGGGAGTTAATGTTTCTTTGTCTCCCCAGGTCATAACACACAGCCATTAAACATTTCCACTTAAATGGTGTCTGACTGTTCAATCAATACAACGTACGAACCATGCGTTTCCATCAGTAACTGCACACTGTCAGAACAGTCGTAGTTGGATCTTGGGGGGTCGCTGATGTGTTATTTGGGTTTTCACATTTTCTGATAAATCACAACTTTACTAAATTAGCTTAGTATGATAACTTGATTTACTTTACCACCCCTGTCTTGTGGATCATTCAAGTGGTGTGACACATATCCCTACAATTGAAATTAAGTCAACCGTATGAGCTTACCATTATCAAAGTGGTCGAGAGGCATTTAACACACATGTCATCTTACCTATTGCCTGTAAGAATATTTGTGACCTTGATGTAGATTTCACAGCATTGTCAATATCATCTAGATCTGAGTTTAAAACACTTAAACGAAAAATATATCCTTAAAAGTCTTGAGCAAGAATTGTTGCATATTGCATATTTTAGGCAGTTAGTCACTGTTTGTCTGTATGCCATCATCAAACCAACCTGTTCTCCTTGGAGGTATAGCCAGTTGGTAGCCATATGCCTTATTTTATGCAGAATTTGTTCACATCTTACAAACTAAAAAGGTCCATGGTTCCTAAAAGCCCAACGTTTACAGCATAGATCATTAGGCCTGGACACCATTTGAAGCCACTGTGCACAAAGGGCAGTGTGGGACCCCTGTAGAGCTTCAGTAAAGAATAAAAATAAACACAGTAAGTCTACATTAAACACTATATTTGGTCTTTGTGTGACTCTAGGCGAGTGGCGCCACTGTCTAGCTGTGTTTTCATCTCTGCAGGAGGTGACATGGCTTTTATCTGAGTTTATCTTTGTATTTTAGGAGCTCAAACCGTCTGTTTTAAAATGTAAAAAACACTAATTTAATCTATCTATACCATTGTTTAGTCCAAGTTGCCTTCAGTCCAACACAAATGAATGTTTCCTTACCATGTGCCAAACTGTAAATACCAGTATCAAGGTAATGTGGTGCCCTTGATTGCATTTTATAATTTTATCTTAACACGCAGGTGATTAAATAAGATGCCCATATTAATTCAGAGGTGGGTCCCTAGTCAGCTGAGCTATCTACCAGAGATGGAACCCCCATAATGAGTCTCGTCTAACCCAGCTATCATCGCCTGTATCGGCACCAGAGCCAATGTCATACCACAATTCTCATCCAGACATCACTTCAATAAACGTTCATTGTTGCTGGTAAATCTCCAATAGTGGTTAGTCTTTTGTTTTTCTTTATGTGTTTCAAGGGAGTGTATTTTTTAGGATTCATTCTTCTGTGGTTTACCTTCAAAAAGTCAATAGCCAATTTTTTGCATATCTATATTGAAATGGCTCTATTGGCTTGATGTAATGTGATAGGCTGATTAGATTGTTTAGCAGAGAGCAGGTAAATAGTATCTAAATAAATAGCGTGTGAGTGTATACATCTTACAGGATACAGTATAGTACAATCATTTTCCATTTGTATAAAGATAATTTGTTTTCTCCATTCAATCTTGCTGAACATGTTGTTCATTGATGCACGTTTTTTCAGTGGTGGGTGTACCTTGAGTCAAACCTTGTGAATAATGTACACTCTTGGCTTAATCTGGTTGGTGATTGCACTGACTCAATGCCTTTTTCCTGTGAAGCATATCAAACCCCTTTAACAGCACAGCAACTGTATGAAGGCTATTCAAAGTGAAAAGTGCAGTGTACAGTTGTCAGAACAGCAGGCTCGCAACAGGACGCTCGTAAATTTTCTGTGTGGAGTTTGCATTTTTTTGTCACGCTTCAGTCGACTCTCTCCATAGACTAGTTTCTTGCCATGGCTCTTACATTACTATTATGGTGAAAATGGTGAGTCAGATTTGCCTTCAAATATTATTTTAATGTGAATTAATTAGTGATGAGATTATTTTTTTTCATCTAATTAATTTTGACTTCATTCATTACATTTTTATTAAATAGAAAAATGGGTTTGTTTGTACCAGGACTTTGCTCTTCCCAGCTTTGACTGGGGCCTTATTTAATACTTTATCCTATCCTTCCATGGTCCAATGCTGCTGGTCTTCATCATATTGTCCACTCATGTCACTCGTGCATCAAAGCCCAGTGCACACCGTGTGGGGCTGCCTGGCATCTCGGCCTTTGAAAGAGTTGAGAGTTGATTTCATTGCTTTAAAGTTATGACTAAAATTACAAATTTATGGCATAACTTTTAAGGTTTCTCTACAAAAAAGTATGTCAACGAAAACATATTTTACTGATATCACACAGCTCTACATAATGCCATTGTGTCATCATATGCATTATTTTGGGATACTGATCAATCTCTCTTTACCAATGTGATCAAATTGCCCAATAATACTGCATCCCTTTTTGCAGTCTCAGAGATTCTATGTCATTGACTCTCACTCCCCTGTCAGCTGTCAGAAATAGCTAGCCAGAGTGATTGCTTCTCTAGTGTCTCCTAAAGCTCTTATGCCTGTCCCCATGTGCTCCCCTCCTGCTGTGATCAGTGCCTTGTTTTGTAAGACCCTGGTCTTTCCTTTAGATGATCAGCTTTAGTAGATGCTTGACAGTTGCATCTGACAAGTGCAACACTGTTTAATAATAATGAGTTTGCTGTCCGGCTGTGGGATGTTGTAGTCTTCTAATTTACGTTGGTAAATTTGAACCCCATTAAAACTATAACTATATTTATTTCTTATCCTCCAGTAATCAGAAGACTGGTGGTTTGTTTTCTGTTCCTGTGCATACTGCTGTTGTGTCTTTGGGCACAACACTTTACCTACCTTGCCTATGTATGAATGTTTTAGTGAGATTAATGTGTCTGGTGGTGAACAAAGGCACTGTATTTGCTAAAATTTTAACCTCATTTCTCAGGATGTCATGTGTTTCTCTTGCAACAGCTTGGTGTTGATGCAGCAGGTCTGGTCAAAGGTATTTGAGTTAATGAGAAGTGATGAAGCTGAAAGCACGCAGCTCCAGTGCTTTAGGAGGTACTGCTCGCAGTAAAACAAACGTAGACCTTTTTCAGTGAAGTGAAAAAATACAAAATACAGTAACAGCACCTGCACCACAAGGCACGGTACAGAACAGTTTCATATCTTCAATTCTAGAGACAGGCTTGTGCAAATTTGGTTCTTGGATTACTTTTTCTTGAGCAAAAAACACATTACTACACAGTAGAAATAGTTGAACTACCACACATTAGACACAGTAAAAGTACCACAATGTCTGATTAAGGTTCCCGTTGGTGACATAGCAGCTGTGGCAGACGTATGGGGCATTTACCCATATACACCTTGCTGTCGGTTGGTTTTCAGACGTTTTTGTGTCCATCTGCAGTTAATGTAGATGAGTCAAAACTTTTTGAGTTGCTATTCACAAATGACTCTACATCTATTTCAGAAAGCTGTGATGTCTTGGAAAATGTATATAAAAAGTTAGTAATGCAACCTTTCAATTCCAGTAAAAAATAATTATGACATTGTTATATATTGTGTAGTTTATTTTCTGTGTAACTGGATTATGAATAGCTAATTGCAGGTTTACAATATACTGTATTCCAAATGAGATTCCACTTTTGGTTCATACATGGCTTTCATCCTGGGTGTACAATTTAATTATACTATAATTTATATTATTTCACAAATAGATGGGTCAGATAAAAATCTTCCTATTAACATCTTTCCATGCACTGGAGACTAGTGATTATCTTTTCACACAAATGCCCACATCCATGTTATTCTGAATAGATAAATAATACTCTCCTCTGATGATAGTGGTGGAGTTTTGTCACGCTGTGTTTTTCTTATTCAAACATAAATGTATTCTAGTCTGAGCCCTGGTGCTGGCTCTGTTTGTTTGCATGTGTTGAATGCCAAATGCTGCAGAAAATATTTTGGGTAAACAGTCCCTTTTCCTGTTACTTTCATCCAAATCAAAGTGAAGCAGTGAGGACAAACAGAGCGGTCGTACTGTGCAGAAAAAAGCAGCTTTTGCCAGGAATAGTTAATCTCACACCAAGCACCAGTCAGAGGTACTCACTTTAAGAGCCACTCATGACATACTGTTAACTTATTTGAATGCTTGCAAGGTATTCGCTTTGTCAATTAAAATGTATATTAGTCTGGGCTGTGGTTAGACAGTGATGCAATTTATGTAATAAGTTAGCTAAGGTGAAGTCTGGGTTACAGTGGAGATCCACAGAATATAGAATAATTGGTTACTGTGAAGATGACTTGTCTTCACAACATACGATTTTTGAGTGCACAACAACATTCACATAATAGAACACTATAAATATGTCTGTATAGTATAATTTGGTTTATAATATATCGAAAGACAGCAGAAGACGTGTGCATCAGAGCTGACAATCTCCACCCAAACAATGATAAAAAGCAGGTTCCTGAAAAATATAAGTTTTGATGGAAGTGTCATAAACAGGTCTAGTCTGTCATAATACTGATTGTAGTTGATGTATCCAACACCTTCCTTCCTTTCCATTCAGTTTCATCCTATAGGTGCTCCTCACGTAAATCTTGTGCTACAATTTTAACAAACTGAACATACTGAAACTATTTTTTCTACTTTATATTCCCGCCACCTGACAGTGGTTGGAAAGGAGCAGTATTTTGCAGTATTGTCGTAGTGAATGGTTTTCACATATGGCTAACTCTACATTGTTGTGCATTGTGTGCAGGTGGCACAGGCTTAAGTGGTGATTTGTCACCTCGTCCTACATCGTCATTGTGCTCTATATCTCGGTATATTGACAGTAGAGCTGGCAGCTCCTGGTTCTCACATAATTCACTTCTACAAGCTCACACACAACATGCTGCGATGCCATTGTTCTTCACAGTCACATTTAGACGTGAGATGAACATATGTTATTTTTGTGCTTCATGTTTGAAAGTGATGCAAAGAGAAAATATTCTACATTTTCTTCACTAATGTACACAGCAGTGCTGGGTCCAAAAGAGTTGGCTGTGAATCCTGTCTAATTCAATGGTTGTGAATGTGGAACATTAGCGTGGTACCTGTATTTAGGTCATTGCTTTGATCTGTTTGAATGCCTTTATCACTCCCTCTTTCATGCATTTGTACATCCCAACACTGGCACACACTCCTGCACACAGCTCTGCTGAATACAAAGCATGCCTACACTTAGACATGTATTGGGCACATGCCACAGGGGAGGATCACTCCCTGGAAACCTGGCTTTACAATCAGCATGAGATGAACATGACAGAGCTGCAGACTGTGGACCATAATGACAGTTCAGAACCTGCAGCTGCTGCTGACAGATACAGACTTTATTGCCATAATGTTCTGAAGGAAGACAACAAAAACACTGAAGCTCAAGAGGTTCTAAAGTTTGTTGTTTTCATAATGTATTGTTTTTGTTAAATTACTTTGCAGATGGATGATGTATTGTATGATCCTACATTGTTAACATGTTAAGGCCAGACCTTTTGTGAAAGAATAGTATCTCATAGACCCTCTAGTTATGTTCTAACATGGATATACCTGCAGAGCTTGTGACTATGTCCTATGCACCCATTCATGGGCATCTTGCACTGCAGCTGAAGATTTGTGAGTAAACTCATCCATCTTGTACTGCTCAGGGCATTACAATTTACAGTGGTTCAGACCAAATGGAGTGGCAGTACTAAGAAAATGCTGTACCTGACCTTTGCAGTACCATCTGGTTAGTCAGATTACATACGTCAGCATGCATATTGGTCCATTGTGTGACTTGCTTTTGCATGGGAAACCTCATCTCCATCCTAAACCTTTTTGTCAGTCATTTGATTGCCTTCTCTTCTAAGGCTGTTGTCTCCTTATCTTTTATGGACCCTCCGTAGGCCTCTGGGTTTGGTCCTTGAGAAGTCTGGAGCCAAAGAGGTTCTGACTTGGCCCTGTTCCTTGCTTCCTGTGTCCTCATTAGGCTCAGATCCTGTTCTAACCCTGAGTGTTTGGACGAGGACTCCACCATCTGTGCTTTCTCTGTTCTGTGTCCGGTACATCTTTGTCTGCTTTGTGACACATTCAGTTAAAAGCAATTCAATGTAGAATAGTTAATTCCATTGTTGGATTCTAATTAAAGTTTAAATCTAAAGATATTAAGATAATAGTGGAATAATGTAGCTAAGCTGTAGTGCTAAATTAACTACGGTACATTCAACAACCATACAACAGTGTCAGATTTTCTTGTATGTCAAAATATAATCTGCTTTCTTTTTTGCTATCATCACAAGGACTGCACAAACTCTGGTCATTCAACATTTTATATTTCTTCTGCTTCACATTTCACTGAAAGCAGCCAAACGCAAATTAAAACCAGTCCCCTCAATCTTTTTGTGAATGAAGTGACATACACACAGGCCCTGGATGTGATCCCTGCAGTCGGGCCTGAAATCCCACTGCCCAATTTTGTCTGTGATAAAACTGTCACTCGTGCCAGTGTCCTTGGCAGAAATTGTGGCACTTGGATACGGTTTTGAAATGTAATTTAGCTACTTCCAGCAAAACTTGTTAAAATGTTCACTCAAGAAGTCATCAATGCATTGGAGCCAGAATTTAATTAGCTGAATTTCTGACATTGGTAGAAGTTGATTAATTGAACTGCACGTTTTATAATGAGATATATATTTTTTTAAAGATATTCTTTGTGAACAAAATGTTGATAGGTTGGGTCCAAAGTTGCTTTCATCACAAATTACGATTGTCCATGAATGACTAATTATAAAACATTATAAACTATTATCACCATAACAGCTAACTGGCTCTGATAGACCTGACTTGAATACTAACAATGTCAATTATACCAGTTTTAATTATAACAATTATAACTTCAATACCTGAGCACTACTGGAACAAAGCACACCTATGTTTCTGGTTGACAACCCAATTCTGAACTTGCCACCTGGAAATTCAGCTATTGAAAAGTATTGGCTTTTTTGTGCCAGTTCCAAGTCTGGATAATTTAACAGAATTGAGACAGGAAGGGGGCCCGGGTCACTGCTACTTAGCATCAACAACAACAGAAGCCTATAACTTATTCTGTGACGTCATGATTTGCGCTTCATGAACTATAGCCAATTTACAAACAGCTACTTCTTACTAATTGATTTTTTTATTTAATTCTCATGTTAATTTAAGAAAGCACATGTTATATGTTTTTTAAGCTGTACCATATTTTGCAGATTTTTGGGAGCCTATTTTCCTTCTCTTGTACTTAATATTGTATTTCCAGTCTCTGCCAGTCTCCCATCCATCCATCCATCCATCCATCCATCAGCGTTGCAACGTTTGTCATGTCTATCAAGTCCCTCAGATCTGGGGCTATGCTAGTGCTGACATCAACAGTCTGTGTCCCGTTTGCATGGCTCACAGACAAAGAGAGATGCACACAGCTCTGTACATGTCTGGCATCTGTTTCCCTCAAAACAAGCTGTGTTTGTCCATTGTGGCTTTCAATCTCTTATGTAGATGTTTCCTTACTGTTTCTACTAAGTCTTGCCATAGTCTTGGTATATTGCTGTGCCAGTTCGATATTTATTTGAATCTATATAAACAACCTCCCACTCAATACTTTTTATGCAGCATTTTAAAGCTGAATGACCCCAATTTAAAAAGAACCACAATGTCAATATGCCTCGTAAAAACATACTAACTGTTGATATAAAGTTTATGCAGGACTCAATACAGTATTTCAACAGTAATACAGTGAGTCTACTAGCTTCCTCAATCAGCAAATGGCTAAAGCATTATATTGCCTTACAGTCAACTGGAATATTTAGCTTTTTATTTTGGTAAAGCACCTCGAAAATTTTAGTCTACTGTGTACACTGTTTAGATCCTCTACTGGGATGGGTTGGGGACGCATTCTGGATCATGCAATTAGTTGGCACAGACAAATATTGGGACACATTACATTTGAAGTCTATATTTCCAGATAAAAACGGTGCTAACTTTATTGGACTATATTTGAATATTTTTACAAGTAGGTGGCATTAAAAAGTTGCTATTGCTGATGACTAGGACACCCATAATGCACTGTGAGCCCCTACCAATTCAAATAGACCACATTTGGGCCAATGTTAAACACACATAACTAATTATTTTAGTTCATTGCTACAAGCTAATTAGCAGTCTAGGTATCAATTAGCATTCTGACATTTCCCAATTGTCGAGTCAGCCCTAGAGCTTTCCACTTAACCCCACTAACAATAACTTTATCATAGTGACTGTTAGTGTGCTGTTGGAAGTCCCTCTATTTTGTTGTTTTTGTACGAGCATTTGTTTCATTAATTCGTTGCCTCTGGCTGGTAAAAGGTAAATGACATTGTCTTTAAATTGTCTGTTAAGAATTTAGAAAATATTTAGACAATGATATCTCCCATTTCACATTCTATGCCTCTATAAACTATGCAGTGTGGATTTACTGAGAGACTAACAAGTTTGAAGACGTGCTGTTATCAATGCTAGTAAATCACATTAAAAATATGCAATTTTTATATTCGTGTATTTTCATTAAATTCAGTCATGTGACCACACTTCGTTCTCAAAATTCCAGGACTGGTTGTTCCCCCTATATTGTAAGTGGTTGTAAGCTGCTCACATATTTCTGTCTTTTCATGCTAATCCCAGACAGACTTGGTGATGTTTGTAGAGCTAAAATAGATGAAGATAGTTACTAACTAGAAGCCAAGGCAACAGACTTATGTCACAATAAGATACTGTAAATATCCTGAATTTACCGTATTTTCCATGCTATAAGTCACACTGGAATATAAGTTAAAAAATGCGTCATGAGGACCCATGAAGAACAGACACACCTGCGCAGATGTCTACAGACACACCCACGCAGACGTCTACAGACACACCCGCACAGACGTCTACAGACACAGCCGCACAGACATCTACAGACACACCCGCACAGATGTCTACAGACACACCCACACAGACGTCTACAGACACACCCGCACAGACGTCTACAGACACAGCCG
>JAVQKC010124884.1:0-10175 GCA_036025475.1 Philypnodon macrostomus
GGCCACATGGGGTTTAAAAATGTGCCGAGTGGGCCGGCTGATATTGTATTCTTTGTAAACTGCAACCATTTCTGACAAATGCGACATACAGCCTTCGATCGGACCTCAGTGAACACATGTGTCGATGTGGAGTTAACTGGTTACTGCAGGTTATAACGACGTGAGTGAGAAACTGGAAATATTTGATCATTTCTAAAATATGAGAAAGTGCTTGGCCGCAGTTTGCCCACCGATGGTCTAAGTACCGTAATACTTCTTGTCATACCCACTTTTCCCACTAAGGATTTCCTATGTACGTTTTTATATATACACTGTTCCATATTAATGTAATACAATGATGGTATGTAATTACAATATATCTTGCAGAAGTGCCAAAGTAGCTAGTGTTTTTACATGCTTTACTGTGGCGTCCATCTCTTTTCCATGGTTCTGACTCACCTCTCAAACTGGTCCTCCTCTGACCTTTGTGGCTAAACCAAGGCCTTCCCGGTGGGACTATAGTGGTATAGTCCTGTCCATAAACAGCAGAATGACAGCACATACCACGGCTGTTTGAGCGGGGGGCAGCTGTCACAACAAAAGCTTTACGTATTGGCCACACGTCTCTGATAGCGCTACAATAGCTGCATAGTCCCAGTAGTCCTCTGTCCGTTTGCCCACTTTCAGGAAGGTCACTGGACTTAAAATAGGCCCCTGGATATTGTGTGGGTGTGAACTG
Source organism: Philypnodon macrostomus (assembly GCA_036025475.1). Classification (NCBI taxonomy): domain Eukaryota; kingdom Metazoa; phylum Chordata; class Actinopteri; order Gobiiformes; family Eleotridae; genus Philypnodon; species Philypnodon macrostomus. The sequence goes on from JAVQKC010124884.1 coordinate 719, forward strand.
ATAGTTGGACTAAGTTGGGCAGATTTGGCATGGTCCCCTTTATGACCCTGATGCACAGCTGCCCCAAGTACCCACACACCAACATACACCTGTGGGGCATAACAGGCTCCGGGGGCTTATCTAGTCCACATAGCTGTTAACCGCAGTAAATAGCTGCACTTAAAATCAATCCTCTTTGTTCCTATGGTTACAGTACTAAATGCCACTGTGTCTATTGTTTTACCACGAACACAAGCCAAAAATGTACTCAAATATTGTATCAAACAATAAAATAAAATAGGAAACTGGTTGAAAATAGTAAATGATGCCAACTCCCAAGTTACCCCAATTTGTGTTCACCTCCAAATCTAAAAATACAACAGGAAGTAAGCCTTAAGTAGTTTGTGAACAAATATATAATTTGATCATTTTCAGTCAATTGTTTAAGTTAACGTGACCAATTTTACAGTTTCCTATTACCGAGTACTAAATGACCTATGAACTTGAATAGATCAGGTTAGGTAAAGATTAACTGACCCATTTCACATTTCTCTAGTGTGAAAGTTTCTAACAGCAACATTGATAAGACGTAATAGCTCGCCCTCGTTCCAGGAAACCACTCAGCCTGGCCTGCAGCTCCCAGTGGACACTGCCTCCGATGGGATCGCAGGAATTTTGATGAATAAACCAACGAGGTCACTGCAGTTCACAGTGTTTAGACTAACTCATAATAAAGTGACCCCCCCCAGACAAAATATCTAGACAAGTCTGTATATTGGACACACACAGAGATACAGTCTAAAAATATGACCTAAGCTTTCCAGGGAGGGATGGATGCAATTGACCCCAGGCTGACTGCAGACAACAAGCAGAGATCTATTTTGCTCATATAAGAGGAAAACAATCTCCATAGGCTTAGAGGAAAATCTCCATAGATATATAGATGGCAGCCTATTGCAGTGTATTTGTACAAGCATTCGCCTACAGTACTTTCAAGAGTTGGAAGACTGTCACCATCTGGTGGTGAAGTACTGACTCTGTTGTATTTTGACAGGTCCCAGGCACTACATGACCTCCACTATGACGGACCGTTTTGACTGCTACTACTGCCGTGACAATCTGCACGGAAAGAAATACGTGAAGAAGGATGATAAGCATGTGTGCACCAAGTGTTTCGATAAGCTCTGCGCCAACACCTGCTCCGAATGCAGACGCCCCATTGGTGCTGACGCAAAGGTGCAAAATCGATTTACTCATTTACCTAATATTCCTCTACATTATGTTTTTAGGGAAACAACTAAATAATATCAACTAAAGAAGAACAAAAATTGAATAGTTATTTTGACTGAAGTTTATTCTAGATAATAAATACAATTATTATTTTTCCTCTGTATCAAAGTGGCCAGAATCCATCTCACACAACAGTGCTGTTACTTCAATACATCTTTTTGACACTTTCTCAATCTTAGACCTCTGTAAAGTAAATAAATATATATTGGTCCATGGAAGTCTGAACCCTGACTGACTCTACATCATAAGGAAAACAGACTTAGTAGACCTGCATGTTTTCTAGGAGCTGCACCATAAAAATCGCCATTGGCATGAGGACTGCTTCCGCTGTGCCAAGTGCTACAAGCCCCTGGCCAATGAGCCTTTCTGTGCCCGGGATGATGGCAAGATCATGTGTGGCAAATGCAGCTCACGAGAGGATGGCAACCGCTGCCAAGGCTGCTACAAGGTGGTGATGCCAGGTGAGTGGGCTAGTGTCTGTGAGTGGGCTAGTGTCTGTGAGTATCTGTTGATCAGTTTGTTTTTTTACTCCTGCTGCTGCATTTATACATAACATTTTTTCTACTGTTTTGAGTCTAAAGTAAGCTAATGCCAAAAATCATGAATAATTACGGTCCAAGGTAAAACAAAAGTCCTGGGGCAGCTTCTTTATTGTGGATATATATAATGGAACATAGTTTAGACTTACCTGAGAGTGACGTCATTGAAATGTAACCACTTGACACTTATATATTGCTGTGATTTAGGAACCCAGAATGTGGAGTACAAAAATAAGGTGTGGCATGAGGAGTGCTTCACCTGTTTTGAATGTAAGCAGCCCATTCGCACACAGAGCTTTTTGGCTAAAGGTGATGACATCTATTGCGCTCCCTGCCATGACAAGAAGTTTGCCAAGAAGTGCTTCCACTGCAAGCAGGTAGACAGTCTCACATTTCACCGTCACTGTTGTTCAGTCAATACAACTCTTCTTTGTGTGTATGTCCTCAACAGCCGATCACCTCTGGAGGAATCAGCTATCAAGACCAGCCCTGGCACTCCGAGTGTTTCAAGTGCAGCACCTGTCATAAACCACTCGCAGGGACTCGCTTCACGTCTCATGAGAACCACGTTTACTGTGTGGACTGCTACAAGACCGATGTGGCCAAGAAGTGCCATGGCTGCAAGAACCCCATAACAGGTGTCAACCACACTAAACATACACCGTGTTTAAGTTGAACAGTTCTAATACTGTATCATCTACCTGCTTCTACCATCTAGGTTTTGCTCATGGTACGAACGTGGTCAACTATGAGGGCTTCTCCTGGCACGAATATTGCTTCAACTGCAAGAGGTGCAGCCTCTCTCTGGCCAACAAGCGTTTTGTCATCAGTGGAGAACATATCTACTGCCCTGACTGTGCCAAAAAAGTGTAAAACAGTGCATGCTAATGACACACAATATGTGATGCTTTGGATCTTGGCATTTTTGCTCTATAATATCAAGCATGTATTTGTTTGGAATTTGTAGTCAGCACGCAGTAGCTTGATTCATTTTCATATGTAAATAGTATATTGTGGTGTGTTGGCAGTGAATACTAACCGTTGACATGATATTCTCTTTGTAGACTATGCAGTATTAATATAACCCAGGATGCTAAATAAACCAAAGCTTTACAAGTGCCTGAAAGCAATGTTTCTCAAATACAATGCTACTGTTGATCAAACAAACAAAGCCAGGTATGTCTCTGAATGTTAAATCAAGTAGAAGCTGTAAGCAATTTCTAAAATATTGAATGTACTGATGCTTCTCCATGATAGAAATATTAAACAACATGGCAGAGAGATGTTTTTGTAAGTCTTTATTTTTTACAATACATTTTTGTTTTATTTACAGTACAAATTAACTTGTGAACAGGGTGGTATATGAAGTTCTCAAAGCTGCCCTCCATGGGTAGACTGATTGTCACGGCTGAGGTGAGGACAGGCTTTCTTAGTAAACTATTTTACAATAATCTCAAGCCAAGGCACAGTTCTAGTCTAAAGCTGGAGTGATTTTGAGTCTATGTAGGTCCTTAAAAAGCAACGGGCCTGGGATTACATACAGTATATGTTGAAGCAGCATGTACAAACACAATAATTGACCTATCGGAGGAATGGTTAAGGGGAGGCCAGGATGAAGGCATATTATCTTAAAACTTCATAAACATCTAGAAGCAGCCACATTTCACTATATCCAGAATAACACTAATCTTTCACACACTGACACACCAAGGGTTTTACATTCTTTGAGCATTTTTTTTCCCCCAAGGCTAAAATTTTTACTCCGAGTGCAAGCGGGGAACAAGGCAGAAATCAAGGTCCATACTTTAAGCATAGGGCAGCTTTGAAAAACAGTCTTAAACCAAATTGGTAAATTTTCATTTAAATTCGAACTTGTATATTGTATAGAAGACATATGATGCGTCCCATTATAAAAAGCTTTTCTGAATATTTGGTGCTTAATGGTTGTCAGAATCAAAACCCATTACAAGGCATAAGTCCAACATTAGTCAGTCACATCTGGATCATTCTAAATATGGTTTCACCTGCTTAATACTGGCTATATACACATTACAATAACACTTAAAATACATGTAGACTTGGTTATCAAATGTAATAATGTAAAAATGGCTGAAATGCATTTTGTTAGTAGCAGCTAAATGAATGGGGATTTCAGATACGTTGGAAGTATGCACAAAATGGAAGCTTTAGCAGATCAGATTTAAACCTGATTTAACTGTCAGTGAATCTGGGCAATGACCGACCCTCAGCAATTTAAACTTAGTAACAAATGTGAAAGTAGTGGACCACTCCTAACCAATAAATAACTGAGTTATAAAATGTGCTTTACAGTCTTAACAGTCTTTACTCGAACTCCAAACTCAGATGTAAAACGTACAGTGATTCTGTTAGTAAACATAAGAGCCTATACACACACGTAAAAACCTAAAAAGCACCACATGCCCTATGATAACAAACTGCTAAAACTCCACTGAACAAACCACCTTCACCAGTGGTTTCTGAAGCTCTGGTTTAGTGTAACAGTTGTGCTCTTACAGACCTCTGCTGGCCAAGAGAGGAATAACAAGATAAAAGGACAATTACCAAAGCAGTGAAAAGTCTTAGTCAGCTGCAGACAGATGGTGCAATGTCACAGGCGCAACATGAACAAGAGAACATTAAACATGTTTAAATATTAGACATTGTGAAAAAATGATAAGGCCATATGTCTGAGTGCTGCAGAAAACAGCTGGTCAAGTAATTTAAATATATCACATGCTAAACTGGGGAGGCTGTAGCCCACCTTCACTCAGAATACAGTACATTTATCAATCCTTCTAGTATCCATATTACCTCAATACATATAGATAAATGTGTATGTGTCCTGTAATGGTATCATACAAAAGAACTATAATTACACAAAGACGCCAAAATTAATAAATTACATTAATGTACCCCTGACAAAGAAAATTATCAAATATCATCAAAATATTGGACAGAAAAATAGGGCCTTAGAAAAACTAAACAGTGGAATAAGGATGAGCCCTGAAGCAGACATGCTGGAGGCTATTTTTTTAATATACATGGAATTTCCCTGAAGTGTTTTTAAAGAAACCTTTCCTCATCAGGTCCGCTGCAGATTTAGCACTTATGGCAGTCTTTCTGCTTTACCTTGAGCCCCTTGCGGATTACATGGACATGGAGCAGGAGAAAGCTGGTATAAACTGGCAGAAGACGATTTATGTAAGTTGGGAAGGAACGGTAGAAGTATATCTGGATTGGGACATCCGCATCAAATCTCTACAAAAGAACACATTTGTACCTGATGGTCAATAGCATGAACTGAAATACAGTTGGTATAAAAGACAAAACACTCACCTGACAGTGCTTCAATGGGCTGATTAGAGGAATGTATTGTGTTGACAGGGGTTCCTTCAAAAGTCATCCTGTTCCCCTCGGAGGTCCCGTCACAGTCGAATAAATCCTGGTTACAGTCCTCAGCCTCAATTAGGGGCCGTGTCTTGTGGCCATTGAGGTCAATGAAGTCCTCGAAGCTCCACTGGTTGGACTTTCCATTAAGGCCTGACACTACCTTGGCAGAATCCTGCTCATTCACAAACTCTGAGCCTTCCACAAGGCGGGCTTTAGGTACAGGACTGCACAAAAGAAGCTTTTAGTTCTACTGCCTAAAGCCAACGGCTAATATAACAAGTCAATAATCTACCCTTAGTACGGTCTTACCTGTCAGCGCGAGTCTCTTCTGTGCTTATGCCATTGTTATTCTCTTTGTCTTCTGTCTCAGGCTTTCCATTCACACTGCCCACATGTTCGTCATTCTGAATTGTTGACTCTCCCAAGGACAAATCATATGACTCTTTTTCAGCTTCTGAGACTTCACTTTCATCTTCTACGGGATATGAAAAAAAGAATGTCAATAAAGCATACTTTAAAATGACTGAAATATGAACTCCTACCATTCATATCACAGTTCATCTGGTCATTGACTTCATCTTCATTCATCTGCTCACATCCATCTTCATCTTTCTACAAAGACACAAAGCAAAATGTAAAAAATAAAAAAAAAAATAGATGAATTACTTGCATACTGTATTTAATTAGCAAAACAGATGTAAATGCAAGTATAATCATTTTTCACTTCAATTACTCAGGACATCAAGGACACATTTGGTCTGGGCAGCTACTTGTCTTTGGATAACTAATGTTGACCGCTGGATCTTAGCTGGTTAGTGCACAATGTGCTAGCTTGAATATGCGCAATACTATTACACCAATGTGAACTAACCTTTGCATCATTCTGCTCCCCTTTCCTGGTTCTCTTCATTATTTCTTCAATTCTCTGCGGATCATAAGCATGTTAGTCATTGTAACATCTCACAGAACATGTTGGAGACACACTTGAGTCTTGCCGTGTTCTGACCTTCTTCCTCTCCATGCGCTCCTGTTGGTTCTGTTGCAGAGCGCGCTCCCTCTCTTGACGTTCCCTCTCAGCCTTCTCCAGGGCCCGGGCCTCTGCCTCCTCTTTCTCTCTCTGAAGTTCAGCTTGTCTCTGAGCCTCTTCTTCAGCCAAACGCACTCGCTCTTCCTCAGCCAGATGAGCCTCCTCTTCCTCTCTCAGCTTCCTCTCCTCCGCCAGCTTCTTCTCCTCCTCCAGCCGCTTCAGTCGAGCCTCCTCAGCGAAACGCTTCTCTTCTTCTATTCTAAGCCTGATACAAGAATATCAACATATTATATTATACTAGCTACATGTTCATGATTTTTCAACTACACATTATATCCATAACATTGAACAAAAGAGGCCACAGAAATCATTGATAAATTCACATAAAAGGAGCTTACTTCTCTTCTTCTTCCCTCTGTAACCTGAGCTGTTCTTCTTTCTCTTTCTGCTCCCGCATCAGTCTGCGGTTTTCTGCCAAAATCTTGGCTGCTTCGGCAGCAGAGTTAGTGCCAGTTGCACCTTTAGAGTCTAACAAGTGAAAAATAAGAGGAAGTAGAAGTTGAATAGTGGAAGAGCTGAGAGAAATGAATACCACACTACAGAGAGCTGTAAGTTAACGGCTGGTCTAGCACTTGCAGAGCATTACTCTGACCAGATGGTGGCACATCTGATAACCCTAAATCTGGAACAGGATGTGGCTCGTGCTGGGGTTAATAGGACTCCTGAGTCCCGCTCCTCTCAGATTTACTGCAAACTGAGCTGTTGCCACATCACTGCCTCTCTGTGTGGAGCAGGGAAGGAAAACAAATAGTATTCTGACTTTTGCTGCAGCGGCGCCATGACCACGATGTAATCCTATTCATATTGGAATTACAAAATTAGTTTGTTGCTATGTTAATCACCATTCATATCATCAAACACTTCCATGTTCACATAGAACAGTGTTTGTTCCTTTACATTTAAATTCAAATTCATTCAAACTCACCAAACTGGTTCTTCCAGCTTTCTGCACTGCACAGTGCACTCTCAACAGAATTTATAACAAATGCCTGGATTTTCAATACAGGTCCATATTAATTCAGACTAAATCTAGATTGTATCTATTAAAAGGGTACTAGTTAGAGTATATAATATGTGTCATATGTGACAACATTTAAGATCACCATCTTTCTCTTTGGCCTTGCTGGCATCTGGGGACGGTGCAGCCACAGGTTGGACAGGACACAAATCCTTTGACTTGGAGTCTCTTTTTCTCAGAGTGGGAGGTCCTGTTGGAGTGAGTGCTGGTTTCTGGATGGGTGGAGGTTTGGATGGTACCGGCTGAGGAGATGGAGGTCGTTGCTTCATCACACCGGGTGAAGGTGGTCGTGTCCTTGGACTTTGCCTACAAGAAAAAGGTAGGGTTGTGTGATAACCATCAGTTGAATATTTCTTGAATATGTGCAACAGAACTAACTTGGCTGCAGATGGAGACGGAGTCCTCTTTGGAGCCGGACTGGGGGCTGGGGAGGGGGAGCGATTCCGTGTCAAAGTAGTTGATGGGGAGGCTGGGCGTTGAGCTCCAGGCAGTGGCTGCTTGTTTTTCTGTGATTTTACAGAGGACATCATTGATACAAGTTCAAACTGTCCAAACAGTTGTGTCAAGACCATTTCAGCTTTTACCTTAAAGTCATACATGCTGAGCAGTTGTATATTTACATAATCATAAAATAACTCATGATCACAGAAAAGCTATCTGAATCCAGCATTAAACTGTAACTCATTAATTTAATCAGGTTCATTTTAAGCAGGTTAACTTAAACCAAACTTCACCAAACCAAATTACAGCTAATCTATCCAAATGACCACAGACTACACTATTAATGTATCAATGACTAGAACTGGCTACACTATAACAGAAGGGAGTAATCAAAGAGTAAAAATGCAGAATATGAATACATTTGACTAATAACACAAATATACAATAATAACAAAGTAAGGGTCTGTTAACATTAGGCTCTTGGGTCAGGGTGGGGCCTGCTTTGCATGTAATCAGGCCATTGTGATGCTTTTTTTGTCTTATGCAATCACAATGAGTCCCTTCACTGCTCCACAGAAGGAGCAGAGGAGCCAGGCACTACAGGCAACACAATTATAAAATCACTGATTCACTATAGAAGAGAAAACTGAAGCTTTGGTCAGAAGATTGATCCCAAGCAAAGTCACTTCAGCAATTCATATTAACAAAAATATCAAATATGGCTGAAGTTAACATCCAGCACAAATACTACAAATGTACCCATGTGAAAATAAATAAGAAGCACCATTGTCATCCATTTGTTTGAAAAAGACTATCCTTTAGATAAACTGCTGACATATCTTTGTGATTATGCTCAACTCTGTGTAGAAGTACTAAAATAAGGACTGTACATTAACGGATAAAGTAGTTAAAAGCATGTTCATACCAGTGTCGGGTCGACTGCTCCATCAGCCGAGATAGAGGTTCTCATGCCACTCTTGTGCCGGTCACTGCTGCGGCTCCTCACAGGCCCGCGCTGAGGCTGCAGGGGGCTGGCAGAGGCTGAGCGAGGACACAGGTGACACTCTAGTAAAGCACACAGTCATCGCAGGGCCACGGTGCAAAGTGGCCGTGTTGGGCAGCAAATCAGCAAAGAACAAAGGAAAAAGGAGGAGTGCAAGGGTAGAAAAGGCCAGAAACAGAAGGAAATAAAAGGGAAATTTCGGGACAATGGAAGAATTTGGAAGGTTTGACAAGAACACAAAAAGACAGCAATTTGTTAGCTGGGGATGTCTATGCAGGCAGCAGATTTAAATGGCTGACTGGGCTGATGACTTTGTAGAAAGCAAAAATCACACATGTAAAACATTGATTCCCAACACAGATCCCAAAGCTTCTGGGCACAACACAAACAAGCTTCAAGACAACACAACCCAATGTCTATAATTTAAGCTGTAACACAGCACACACAGCACACACACACACACACACACAATGCATTAGTCCACTCTCTCTACACAATGCAAATTTTAATTCATCCAACAAAAGAAACCCGGTGTTTCAAAACAGCTAATTTCAAATACAACTTGTTAAAAACAACAAGGCCTGTGCTGTCGTCCCCGACAGCAAAGTGTATATCGGCGAAAACGACCCCATACGTCTGCCCCGTACGCCTGCCCCGTACGTCTGACCCATACGTCGCCCCGTACGTCT
>JAVQKC010124901.1:0-12777 GCA_036025475.1 Philypnodon macrostomus
GTTTTTTTTTTTTTTTTTTTTTTTACAGAAGTCATAAACAGTTTTAATAATATTTCACTGTCATTTTATATACTATGTTCTACTAGCCCCTAAAACATACTAATATAATACTATAATAATATAGTATAATATAAGCTAACTTCCCACACTTTCCCCAAGTGCAGCTGAACATCTCAAAATCACCTCTACTTTTGGTGCACTTTGATGTGAACTTGTGAGTCTATGTGACTGTGTCTTGGGTCTCGGTCACAATACTGTCACTTTCTGTTCCACAGTCCAGCAGTGGGCCTCCAACCGCCCAAGGCCATGCCTTCAGCCAATCAAAGTTAAAAGTCCTCACCATGACAACCGCAGCTGGAGACCACTCTAGTTTCTTATCACCCCTGCGACCACACTCCCAGTTCTTAAAAAACAAAAAAAGAGAGATCATGAGAAACTGTCAGACTGTACCGAGGTGAAATAAATAAATCTTCTTCACGTAGGGGTGTCGTTAGGCCTATTTATAGGGTGACACAAGTACCCCTAAAATGCAACTAAACCAGGTAAATCTCTTAAGTAAATCTCAGCAGGACTACACCAGATATTGCTGTGAAGCATGACTTAACCAGCTTAGTAAGTAAGATAGGTATAAACTAGGTATAAATATGAACCAGAGCTAAACCAGGTCTGAAACTACTAACCTAAGTAATAACAAGGACTAAACTTGATATAAACTTAAGTCTTAACCTTGACTAAAGCAGGTCTGACCCAGGTCCCAAACTAGGACTAAACCAGAGATAGGTGTAAACCAGGACAACCAGGGCCAAAGCAATTTCTCTGGTTAAACACTCTATCTTAAACCAGTAGTCTCAGTCTATAAACTAGGTGGAACTAGGTGGGCTCAACCATGACTAAAATCCTCACATTTAGTGTCTAAACCCCACAAACAATCTGCTCTTCCATATGTTTCGGCTTTTTACTCTTTTATTTGGCCATATGTTTGCATTGGGGAAAAAAAAAACGACTTCATAAAAGAGTGGCGGTTTGCACGTAGAAAGGTATAAACCACTTATGGCATACTAAATCAAGAGCAGCTTGAAAAGAACACATCGTGCATTTTGATGACTGTTCTTGTTCCAAATCGCAGTGAAATTCAGGAAGATGGAGTGTGATTAAATGATAAATGAAAGGGGGATGAAAAAAAGAAGAAAGAGTGCTTGTCAGATCAAGGAGAGGCAGTGATGGGATAATGGAGCTTTAGAAGTCCACATGAGTGTAATTTGACTGTGTATCGGTGCATGTACAACACTGATCACACTGAGTTTCCACTTACAGATGAAATTATAATTATTATTAAAGGATGGGATTGTAGTAGGAAATCACACCTAATGAAGGAGTTTATGATAGGAGACTCGGCGGTGGCTTTTATAGAGCAGAAATGGGCTGGGATCTTGTGGTGAATGAGACAGGGGCTGACACAGACACTAGGGGTGTTGTACTGTGGGGGTGCTGTCAACAGGTGTGAGTGTAAAATAATGTTGAGTGATTAGATTCACCCGTAAAATGATTCATGAATGATTGATGAAGGAGTTTCATAAGCCTCAGGTTATATGGAGAGATGGTGGGTGGGAGCAAAAGCAGATAGCATATATGATCCGCTAAAGTATAGTAGCGTTACATGTGACAAATCCAGGTTTATGGCTGGACCTTAGATGAGATGTGTTTGTTCATTTCCAGGTAAGGTGTTGTAAAACAGTGTGAGTGTTTGGTCAAGGAAAATGATTATCTTAGTTATCTTGTTATCTTGTTATCTTGCTGTGGCCCCATCTTAATAATGCAATTTGATTTGGAATAAACACATCTGGATTGCAGGTCAAAAGCTATATTGCTACATGTTCATGAATTAATTATTTTCTTCCCACTAACCATTCACTCTCACATTAATTCACCAAGGGGCTATTTAAATCAGTAATCTAACATATGTATGTCTTTCGACAGTTGATGCAAGCAGAAATACAGTTCCTGGAGGTAACCCACAGTAACACGATGATGACATACAAACTCCACTCTTGCCTTTCCCTACCTAAAAATGAAACCAATTTTTATGTCTTAAAACTTGCCTTTTAAAACACAAAACCATAGCATATTGGCTGTAGTTTTCAAATATAGTAACATTCACAAACGATTAGGGTTAAAGTAGCCTGGGACCCATCTCCAGATCTTGGTCAGGATGTACCTAGCTGGAGGATTAGACTAATGTGCATGTTTTGGGTTGATGGGGGAAACTGGTTTACCCAGAGAAAACAGGGAGAAACATGCAAACATCACACAGAACGGACAGGATAATAGTTCCCCAACATGTGACATTTTAGGTAACTTTTCATGTAAACAGAATGCATCTCTATGTGTCACATCCCCCACACAACTATAATGTAGTGTAACTGACCTCTTGACCTCAACCGACTCACAGGGATACCTTTTTTAAAGTGAAACTCCTTGTCAAATTGAAGTGACAGATTTATAACCTTTGGAGGACCATATATCATCCAGAACATTCTAATGTGAGCCTGCCATTCAGTGTAAAAGACTTGAAGATTTGAAGAAACTGAATAATAATGGATCCATTAGTTCTTAAGACTCAAATCCCAACGTGTACGGATGACAATGCTTATACATACAGTTTACAAAGTCTCAATGGACTCTTCAACCAGCTGTCTTTACAACACAGACTTCTGATTCCAGAAGATCTGGTGCAATGTAATGGGATTTCATAAGCGAACTGCATATAACTGTTTAAAATTCAGAAAACATGTGATACATAATGTGATGTTGTTTATACAGTTTTGGGTTTGAAATGTGTTTAATTATGTGTATTCAGGTAACACTATGCCCCAAAGAAAGTTGAAGAAATTTACGTCTACATTTAGTTTCATCTCTTTAATTCATGCAGGCCCAAATTAGAGCCTCCTCGATGCATAAAAGCTGAACAACGTTGAGGGTAGTGTAAGAAAGAGTTTTTCAGTTTTAACTAAAACTGCTGCTACAATATATCACCATTTTTGACCAGATGCACAAGTTTAGTAAATAGTAAATCTTGCCGAGCTAAAGCGCTCGACCCCCGGCCGACCCTTCAGCTTGCTTTGTCTGCTACGGGACCACAACGACCCACAGACCTCCGGTTCGGACCTCTCTGGACCTTCAGTCCGACCCTCGTGGCTAGATGTCCTATTCTGCATTTGTAAAACCGAACTATCTCACACAGATGTTGGCAAAACACACACAGGTTTAGTCAATTAAAGTCTATTTAGCTCTTGATATGGCACACACCCTCACTAACATTTAGGAAAACCTTTTCCAGAAAATGTAACATTTGTAATTAATTATTGTCTAGATTTGTTCCCATAATCCCAAAAGTTCAACTTTCGAAACAATTTCCATTGCTTTAACTGTTGATAGTTCAGTCAATTCATAATTAATTCTGTTATTTATTATTGTATTATTTGCATATTTTTCCATAAACCACATTTCTCGGTTAAGCATAACTCATAACAATTCGCAAAAATAAAGACACCCTGTTTCGGTACAATAACAACTGCTGATGTGTTTTTTCTATCTAATGGCGACAGTCAAAGCAGGTTATCAAAGTCACTGATGTAGCCAGGGCCACTGCATCTGGAAAAGGGTGGCACATTGTAGCTTCCTGCTGGAAATCATTTTGACTGGAAATGTGTTTACCTTCCAGCATGGAAGAGGTTTTTTTTTTTTTTCAAGCCTGAGATTGAAAAACATGACTTTTGTGTTCAGCTTTGAGCCCATTCAGTGTGGTCCAGACAACTCCTAAAGGCTGCAAAAAAGGGACTGATAATAACGCTCAATGCAAAAAGATCACACCTTGTATTTCAGAGTAAACAAGATAGAAACAGTATGGCTGGAAAAGTGTGGTGAAGTGAATGTATGAGGAATTCATTATCCAGCTGACCGTGGTGTCATGAGCAGTGCGAATATTGGAGCACAAAACTACAATTGTGTTTCTATTTGTGTAAGAATCATACCAGTTTATGATATCTGGGCTTTGTGCTGGAAAGAATGAGGTTTACATAACATTTCTAGCAGCCAGGACACTTAAAACTGATTTCTGGTGGTTCTCAAACTATGGTAAGGGACTCATTGGTGGTATGCATGCTCTTGGACTCAAATGTGCATACGGCATAAGAGAGGTTGACATTTTATAGACTTTATATATTTATATTTTAGTCATTTTCAGTGTTAATCTCTATTTTCTTTTAGACCTTGTCCTGATTTCAGGCTCATTTTATTTCAATAAAATACCTGGAGAGGTGGTATTTCAAGTTTCATGAAATATACTGATAGCAAGCAATGGACGATTTAGGTAACACAAATCCAGCTGCACATTTAATGTATAATAACATATCCACAATGGTGCCGGTTCAGACAGAAAGGTAATGGTTGGTATCTGTGGGGGGTCAATGCCACATTCTGTTCTTGCATTAGGCAGAGCAAAACAGTCAGATATCAAAAGATAAACTGTATATAACCAAAAATGAAAAATAAACTAGCTACAAAGAAAAGTGTTGTCTTGGACATACATGCAGCCAGAATTGAGACTTTTAATGAGATATTTTGGCTGCATTAAATTGAAATGCAATTAAATCATGAAGGTAACGTTTGTCGACGTGATTGTACAACTAACCTGTTTACGCACACAGAAGAGGAACAAGTACTTTTGGCTGGTGCTAAGCAAACCATCTCCCACTGGCCCCCACTGTTAAAAGAGCAACATCTGAGTTACCCACCATCTGTCACCATTTTCAAATTATTTACCACTACAAAAGCAATCTCTGGCACTGATTGTCATTTCATCGGCGCACAACAAGAAATTAAATGGAAATGTCATCTGGTAAACAATGACCCAACAACACGAGCCCCTGTACAACACACACACAACACACAACATACACATAGACACAACATACACATAGACATGAAGCTCACGCCTCATGCAATATGAATTTCCATTTGTGTAGCTCACTTGGCGCCAGGTCCCAGGAGAAGTTTTGAGTGGGTAATGTTTTATTGATGGAAGTGTGTGAAGGTGTGAATTTACCAGATTTTTTTTTTTTTTCGTTTTTTACGAGCGTACCTCCTGGACTGATCCACAACAATAACATCTGGATCGATTTTGGGTTAAAGGAGCCCTATGATGCTACTTTGACTTTTCAGAACATTCTACCATCTTCTATTGTTTTACCATCAAACATTCACAGAGTTGTATTTTGTTCCATTCACACGTTTTGAGTTATCCTTTATGCTGAAGCACTGATCTTCTCAGAAGCTGAAAATGCCTTGTTTCACCTTTTTACGTAGATGAGGTTAAGAAAACCCACCTGGCTACTATATTTAAATATTTCAATCGTTCTGTCACTGGTAGGCGCTCGCCCTTCAACCAGAGGGTTGGTGGTTCGAGTCCCCGTCCAAGCACACACTGTCGACACTTAACCCACTTTGCCTATGAATGAATGTGGTTGTGTAATTGGTGTTCGGTGGTGGTCGGAGGGGCCATAGGCACAAACTGGCAGCCACGCTTCCGTCAGTGTGCCCCAGGGCAGCTGTGGCTACATAAGTAGCTTACCATCATCAGGTGTGACTGTGGAGTGAATGAATAATACAAAAAAATATGTAAAAGCGCTTTGGGTATCTTGAAAAGCGCTATATAAATGGAAGTTATTAATTAATTAATTAAAATGAGTGTTGGACAGCAAGGGAAAAGAGGGCCTTAATCGTACATGGCTTTTTCAGCAGAGAGAAAGCAACGTATTTCCAAATGTAGTACAAATGGTCAAATTTAAATGCTAATCTAGAAGTCTCCAAATTATTTAAAAAAATCACAAGGTTATAATATAATAATAATATAATATCTTTTTAGGAGCACACCATGAAATAATGCCAATTTTCTTTTGCAGACTAAATGCAGCCAAAAGAAGCTCGCCTGTTTATGCCACCATTTAAAAGCCCCTCCTTTGTCCCTTCTGGCACCTGCCCATTTACCTGTATTCAATGCTTTTCCTAATCTCTTTCACCAACACCACTATCAGCCCCTGCCTCACTTCACAGCAGCCATGCATGAAGCCCAGTCATGGGATATTGCTTTTCTAATCTTGCTGACAGGGGACAATATTTATGTATTGTTTTTCAATATCCATTTCTCCAGCTCACATACAGGTCCTGCTTTGGCCATGACACAATACCATGGCACGGTCATTGTACTCCTCCCTGAGCCTGCAAGCTTGTATTGTGCCATTGTCTGTCCAGTAGCTTTTTCAATCATTTCTGTAAGGTGAATAGGCTCAGGAAGCAAATGCAACATTTACTGTTTAACCATGAATGTACCTCTTGTGCTATGAGTTGATAGTGGTCATTCAAAATGGAACCCAAGGTTTACAATAGATAAGAAGGAATGTGCATGAAATATGGACCTGTAATATTGTACTGTCCAAACTCCAGTTGACGTAATGTTAACATTCATACACACTGATAGTAGTGTAGAGGAATTCAATAAAGTTATCTTCTTTCTTGGGATTGGTATCAATAGCCTTGTATAATAAATGATAGAAACATATAAAAATTATAGAACATATTTTCCAGTCACTAGATTCCATGTATTCAAACTGTTACTTTACATGTTATAAAATATTCCATTCATTCTGGTCTGGTACTTATGGGGTTGCTGCATAGCTGAGATTTATGTCTGAATGTTGTTTGGAATCCCAATTCAAATAATGTTCTTGTGTTACTGTGTTCACATTCTGATGGTGATTATGGTGCAAACCTTGACATGTATCCTGACTTGAGACAGGCACAAAGAGTACACGTTTGTCACTCATTGTGGCTGGATCTCATGTCCACATTTACTGTTACCTAAAGAATCGTACAGAAGACTAAAATCATGGAAAAAATTACACCAATCTGTGTGGATTCATCATGCATGGAGGCCTTATACTCCTTGTGACAGTCCCATGCCTGGATAAATGTGGAGATTTGTGTCAGTAAAGCCTATAAAAACCTACGACAAATCAGTGTAGGCAAATGATTTACCATGACAAACCCATAACAGAAAAGCTCCAAGATCTTATTGCGTGTCCTCTATGGCTTCTTCAAACATTTGCTGGCATTTTAAATTAGTACTGACTTTTCAAAATCAAAACTTTGTTATGTTTCGAGGGCAAGAATCCTTTTAACGTCCAAATGCAAAGTATCAGTGTGAAGTCTGGAGTATAAGTGCAACAGAACCAGATGATGACCAGTGGTGCTTTGAGGAGCTACGTCCTTAATAGCTACTACATGATTGGAGCTCTGAGGCTGCTCTACAGGCCTTGTACAGCACACCGTCTGGTAGAGAAGCAGGTCCTCCTTGGTATTCAAAAGCTGCATGTTTCCAGGGTTGGTGCCTCCCTTTGGCTCAGTCTGTCTGTCTGTCCCACACCGCTCTAAGGTTATTGCGAATCCTCACACACTGCTGCCTGTCCGTACAATCCACCAGTGTCCCCCTAGACCTCTTCTCAAAGCCCTCATCCCCACTCCTGCCCCAACCACTATATCCACAGTCTCACAGGCCCTGACCCTGGCCAAGTGTCTGACAGTTCACTAAACAGAGTGGTCGTGTGTTTCGCATAGAGATGAATGGGCAAACAAGTAAGCACTAATGTGGATGGAATGATGAACATAACCAGTGCATATGGAAGATGTGTGTGATTTGTTGATTTTTGTGTATTTGGACGTTTTTCTTTTTTCCAGGCCACATCAAATCATCTGTTTTTTAGCATTAAGAGATTTGCACTGTTTGTACGCCAGATGCCCTTCCGGACCCAAAGTTTTCCATTTTTACACCATTAGGGCTAGCACTGGCAAGGATTATACTGTTTTCTGACAGCTTTTTGTGTGGATTAAATAGTTCATTGGTTAACATGGAATGAATAAAGTTAAACCATTTTTTCAATTTAATTCATAATCATTTACCTGTTCTATTTTGCCAAGGACAATGAAAAGAGCTCACTACACACTCACAGTAGTAGTAGTCTGGCCTAGTTTGCCTAATTTTAAATAAAATTGTTCAGATTGTAATTTATTTTTAATTGAATATTCTGGTGTTGTGCTATACAGTTTGAACCCTTTAATAAGCTACATGTAATTAAAAAGTTACATTAAGTTTACAATTTATTCATTTTAAAACTCATCATGTATTCTACAGTTAACATTTGATTATAAAGTGCACATTACTTTTGACTTTCTCAACTAGATGTTCCTGTTCGTGAGATTGACAGGCGGAGCGGTGCAGCCTGTGCAGTGATGTGGTTGGTGTACTGGACCGTTGTGGTGAAGAAGGAGCTGAGCCAAATGGAGAATCTCTCGATTTACCGGTCGATTTAAGTTCCTACCCTCACCTATGGTCATGAGCTTTGGGACAAGATCGCAGGTACAAGCGGCCGAAATGAGCTTCCTCTGTTGGGTGGCCGGGTGCTCCCTTTGAGATAGGGTGAGAAGCTCGGTCACTCGGGAGGAGCTCAGAGTAGAGCCACTGCTCCTTCACATCGAGAGGCGACAGCTGAGGTAGCTCGGGCAGCTTTTTCAGATGCCCCCTGGACGCCTCCCTTGGGACCTAGGACACGCTGGAGAGAATATATCTCTCAGCTGACCTAGGAATGCCTAGGAGTCCCCCTGGAAGAGCTGCAGGAAGTGTCTGGGGAGGGGAAAGTTTGGGCATTTCTGCTTAGACTGCTGCCTCCGTGACCCGGCCCCGGATAAGCAGAAGAAGATGGATGGATGGAACTTGAGGTTTTGACATTTTTTAAAATTTGATTCCTTAAAAGCTTTTTGTAAGACATTCATTCATTGTTCATTACATTGCTGTTCATATGCCAGCCCATCATAATGCTGCATGCTATTGTGTATATAACATGATTGTGTAAACACCACCGGCTACTCATTTACAAAACACATTTTTGTTGCACACAAAACACACCAGAGCAAACAAATCCACATACAGCCGCACACAAGGAAATGACCCATTAACAATGATTTATGAGCAGAGGGCGGTGTCAGAAGTACCATGTGAAATATTCAGTAGTTTTTCCACATTCATGGCAGAGTTGGAGGTTCATAGATCCAGTACAGTGAGCAGGTTATTCACACACGGCTGCACCTTGTGGCCCTGGAGATCCGAGCGTGTATGTTTCGCTTGTCAGACACTGGCTACGGGGAAATGTTCATGTGTTACCACTGCATTATAGGCACTGTCATCATTTTTTACCCTAGTCTAATCAGCCATGTCTGTCGCTGTGCAGGGAATGGGCTTTAACTTGTGAAAAAGATGTGCGTCAGTTACACGCAAACCACAGACTGGCATTTCTCAGTACACAGAAGACGTGAGTAGAGTGGCTGTAGATTGTACTTGAGTAAGAGCATTGTTAAAAATCAAGTCAAAAATGTAAAAAAATAAGTATTTGGAACAGCTCTGTCTGATTCATGTCAATTTTATTGTAGTATAGGTTCATTTCTGGTAGCATATTCTGCACAAGAAAGTAAAAACACAAAAAAATATTATATATCAAGCCATACAGATTCCCAAATTACTTTTTTTTTGCAACATAAAGCAGTTGAAACCAATACTTAGGCCAAAAAAAGCTACTCAAGTAAATATAACTGAGTACGTCCCACTTCTGGTAGAATGTGAACTACAAATCTGGAGTTGTGACACACATGAACATCTGATAAATTTCAAGTGAAGGCTGGTACCAGCGTTTTTAAATGATATGAAGTATTAAAAAGCTGGTTTCCTCTCTGGGACTGGAGGCCGTCCACAACGTTGACTTTTATACTCGTACCTGCCAAGTTAAATTTTCTCCACAGCTTTATTTCATTGCAGGCTTGACAGATACAACAGGCTGACTTTTCCTGTCTGTTCTTATTTTACAATTAAATCATACACTGATCAGGCAAAACATTATGACTACCTGCCTAATATTGGAGTTGTTTTGTGTATAAACCTCTGCTTTATATGCTCTGTGTATTATGACAATTAACTTCTTCAACAATTTGAGATACAGTATATAACTAGGCCTGTGCTGTCATCTCAGACAGCAAGGTGTATCGGCGAAACGGCCCCTATAAGTCTGCCCCATACGTCTGCCCCATACATTTGTTACAACTGTCACCAACGGGCACCTTAATCACTTTTTTGATTTGTCTGGATGTTTGTAAAGAATGTTTTTGCCAAATTTAGACAAATCCCTAAAGCTGCATTCTTCTTTCAGTCTGTAAGGGGTGCTATAGAGGTAACTGCCATCATATTATTCAGATGTGTTCAGGGCCGGGGGGTAATTATTTTGGCGAAACGACAATATTATGGAATCACGTCGGTGTTTGCCCGCGTCCGCATCCGCAGATCCTATCTGTGAACGCGATAACTCAAAAATGAATTGCAAGATCAGTTTCAACATTTGCACACAGGTACGGACGAACACCGACGTGATTCCATAATATCATCATTTCACCGACATAATTACCTACTTTTCATAGAACAGGGTCAGATAAAGCATTTTTTAAATATTTTTTAATTTCCTAATTTTTTACAATTTTTATTTTAAACCACTACACAAACAAAAAGTTAATGAAATGATTTGTACCTCAAAAGTGGAAGAACTCAACCTAAATATTTCATTATGCACCTTTTTTTAGTTATGTAAAAGTAGAGGTGGGCAATATGGCAACAAAAAATTATACAGTGATATGAAATTATGACGATTTGCTAATTACTGTAACAATGCCAGTGTTCATATTAATGAAAAAGCTAAATACATTGCATTGAATTTTAAGAAGCAGTAGACTTCTGTGTAAGAAGTCTACTGCTTTTTTGGTCCACCACTGCTCTGTCTCCATTTTGATTCATGTGGTCGTCTGAGATCTCACTGTGGAATCCATCTTGAGTCAGACAAAATGCTATTTCACTCCAGCCGCTGTGAGCTGCTGCAATTTTCTGTGGGAGCACCTCTATACTCTGTCTTCGAGAATGTCAGAGTGGAGTATTGTGTGGAGACGGGATAAGAGCAGAGAGAGGAGGGGGGCGGCCTGGAGAGGGGGGCTCAAAACAGGCCTATTGTAGTCAAATGCATTGTCCTGTTTTTTCACTGTCAACACCTCTCTGCTGTCTGCACTGAAGAGAAATCCTCGTTTAAAAAGCAGGGAACCAAGCTACTGTTTTAATGAAATACTCACACCTATAGCTCATCTAGTGTTTGTAATGAATATGAACACTGGCATTGTTACAGTAAAAATGAGCAGAGCATAAATTAATTCATTGTGTCGAGATTGAATGATCTTCCCAGATTAGCAGATCATCATAACTTTATTCAGATTACAATCTTTTATCACCATATCACCAACCACTAACTACCGTATTTTCCGCACTATAAGGTGCACTTAAAACAACCAACAGTGCGCCTTATAATCCGGAGCGCCTTATATACAGATTAATTCTGGTTGTGCTTACTGACCTCCAAGCGATTTTGCGTCACACATGGCGGTCAAGGCGCTCCGTGACAATGTTTTGGTACGACTTCGGTAAACTACAAAACTCAGGAGCGTTGCGGAGTAATACATGCCAGTACTATGCTTCACCGTAACGTTTTTTTTACGTGTTACAAATGAAAGAGGTTGAAAGTTATTTTGAATACGCCCATTAACGTTTGAACAATGTTGGGAGTTATTGTGAACACATTTAATAAAGTTTGACTGACTGACTGTTTTGTTTCGCTTAATGCGCCTTATAATCCAGTGCGCCCTATAGTGCGGAAAATACGGTAATCAAGCTACAAGTATAGTCAGAGCCTGGTTAGAAAACACTTGAGAGTCTATATATTAAAATGAGTGTTTAACAATAGCATTTTAACTAATTTCTAACATATAGGGTTTTGTTTTTTGGACCATAAAGTTTGCCAACAAAGCCTCCATGGACATTTCTAAATTTAAATCCTGTTCTGTATTGATATGGTCCCATCTAGAGATGCACCGATAGACAGATATACATTTCTGTTTTTAAAATCATAATTCAGTTCAAAGCACTGGCACTTAATTTTAATTATTACATTTCCAGAAGAATCACATGCCTTTCAGAACATGTTTATAGAGGTTAAAACAAAAAGGTACCAACCATCCACTAGTCAAGCCAAAAGTATGGGATGGATATGTAAATATGTGCATTAAAATGTGCACACAGTGGACTTGCTGTCTGAGAGTGGAGTCCAACCCCCAGAGGCTTCTACTGTAAAGTGAAAAAGTGCTCACTCCAGACATGGTTTATCTAATCATGCACACCTTTGCAGACACACAATCCGATCTGACTGAGTCCTCATTCTCTAAACCTGGAAAGATAGTTCACACTGGAGTTGCGGCCATTTTAATTCATGTGCTAACCACTAACCACAAGGACTGAAGTCTCATTTTAAACCCTTATAACACAGCCCACAGAGGGTCTCGGAGTCTCATTTTAAACCCATACAGCCCACTGAGGGTCTCAGAGTATTATTTTAAACACTTATAATACAGCCCACAGAGGGTCTTAGAGTCACATTTTAAACCCTTATAATACAGCCCACAGAGGGTCTCAGAGTCTCATTTTAAACCCTTATAATACAGCCCACTGAGGGTCTCAGAGTTTCATTTTAAACCCTTATAATAATATTATATAATTATAAAAAATAAAATATAATCCAGTTAGT
Source organism: Philypnodon macrostomus (assembly GCA_036025475.1). Taxonomy (NCBI): domain Eukaryota; kingdom Metazoa; phylum Chordata; class Actinopteri; order Gobiiformes; family Eleotridae; genus Philypnodon; species Philypnodon macrostomus. The sequence goes on from JAVQKC010124901.1 coordinate 12,771, forward strand.
GAATGAA
>JAVQKC010124903.1:0-14178 GCA_036025475.1 Philypnodon macrostomus
ACTACTACTACTACTACTACTACTACTACTACTACTACTACTACTACTACTACTACTACTACTACTACTACTACTACTACTACTACTACTACTACTACTACTACTACTACTACTACAGAAGAGGGAAACCTTAAAGTCCTTAAAGGTAAAATATTCACAAACTCTGATGCTCAAGCAGTTATGATTAATGCTATACATATCCGGTGTTTATAGTTCAAAAGGTGTAGCACCCTTTAGATTCTCAGCAGTTAAATTGTGATTGTGGAGTTGAACTTAGCTTGGCTGTCAGTTCAGTGATAACTCAAGGCCGTTCTGGTGTGCAGTAATGAATGAGTATAACAGCTGACTGTGCAGATGTGAGACTTGTCGCTTTGGAGAATGTCATACACTTGTAAACTCAATCTTCTCTCCATGCCTAGATTCTACACACAGTCCATCCACTGACCTGTGCAAGCCAGAGAAAAAGCCTACAAAGAGAAATGGAAAATAAAAATAGTCATCAGAAAGTCAGTGTGGGATTCCCAGGCGACAAATGTTTTCAATCCTGTGAAAATACCACTGCAATGACTTGTGTACTGAATCTGCTTTTTGCTTATTCCCCTAGCAGGTTGGGGTGAGTCGAGCCTATCCCAGCAACTTAGGTGGCCTTAGATGGAGTACACCCTGGGTAAAGCTGATAAGGAGACAAGCCTGGCTAAATGTCAATGGTTGCAATGTGATGGGCATCTATAAAAAAGACAGAGCGAGCCGTGCTCCTGCCTCTGTGCAAGGAAGTCATTTCAATCTTGGGAAAATAAACTGATCTGGTCACCCTATTGTCTGTGTAATCTGAGTTATCGTCCAGTGCACTGGCACAAAGGTACGTTTAATTGTGAATCAACAGTTTTCAACATGACATGTAAGGGATCATATGTATAGTATTTTTAAATCAATATGAACCCCTGCTTGTATATACTTTGATGTTTACTGATATCTGACTGAAGTGCATGGCTTCTGATAATGACATTTAAATAAATAAAACCACATTAAAGCTTAGTTCAGACTTTATATCGATTACTTATATTCACAACTGCAATGCTGAATTGTGATGTCACAACTCTGTGCTTCCAAAAAATTCCAATATACCTGACCTGATCATAGAACTTTGTAAGGCGTTGAGGTGAGGATAAAGCCAAGAACTACACAGACATTGGTCATGTGACGCACATACAGTCATAAATAAGTGCTGGTTAGTTTGCCTTCCTGCTTGTTTGTCCACCTCTCAAAGTCACGGTCTTGCCCTGTTAGCAGAGCACAGCGGCCCCAGTGCTAAACCTGGCCCGTGCTGGCAGTGGGGGGGTCATGGGGTGGATCTGTCTGTCTCCCCCAGGCCAGCAGGAGCTTGGCCTGTGTGCCCAGACGGCCGCTGACCCCCATGGAGACAGCCCCGCGTTGAGTTGCCATCGGGGCTCTTTGAAAAGACCCCGGGCCGGCTTGAGTGATGTGCCATATGGGCCTCAGTGCCATCCAGTTACCCCCTGCGGGGCCAGGCATGGGGCGTGGGAGGCAGTGCCCATGTCCCACTGATCCAGGCTGTAGCATGTCCTAACACAACTACACGCTGTCATTCACTGTGCTAAGACGGGATTTCCCCTTCACATTACACGCATTCTGGTATATACCAGCCTTCAGTGCTAGCTATTTGTTGACAAGACTGTGACGTGTTCTCAGAATGGCAAAAAACATGATTTTGGGTTAGGTAGTTAGGGTAATTAATTCATTTCACCAACTTCACCTATTCATTTTGGGCTTCATTTGGGCCTTAGGCAGATCTTTCCCCGAAGTCCAGTTAGTAACGACTGATACAGAAGGCCGGATGGAACCCCTTTGCACTGGGGTCCAGTGTAGAGATATTTTTGAAGGAAAGCTTCTGTATCTTAGAAACTGCTGTTTCCTGTGTTAGTCCGATGGTATTGCAGGCTTGTGATTCACAATATTGCATTTATAATGTAAATTCTATTAAACACGAGTCAAACTTGTGAAATATGAAGAGAGTTGTTAAATTGTGGAACACCGGCACAGATTTCAATGCACTAACTAACTAATGACTAAACAGGACGTGGTCTACTGTTTACTGTTAGCTTCATTTCCCCAATGCTGTGTACGGACATGCTACAGCCTTAACTTTTGCCCAGTATTACCTGATGGATAGTGCAGAGGTCGGATCAAGACTCTGACTGGGCATGGAGGTTCATGTCCAGTCCAGATGTTGGCTGTAGTTTCCATCGGGGTTACTCTCTCCATACTCAGGCTGAATATGTTCGTTGAATTTGTCCTCCCCTTTAAAGTCCTTGGCAGATTAACACAGGGACCGCGCAGTGTGATTCGGTGTGCCGTGTAATTTATGTACCATCCATGGCTCAGGGTTTCCACTCCGCACCTGTTCACGGCACACATTAAGAACAGTTTCCACGCTCGGTTGAGATGGTGACAGTGGAGGTGGGGCGCTCGGGTCAAAGCTTCAAAAACTGTGAACCACACTTTTATTTCATTCCTATTCTGACTTGTACAAGAAAGGGAACGCTTTAAGGGGTTGAGGAGGTTTAGGGGACACTTCCAGGCCAAGCGATAAATCAGGGAGGGCGAGATGGATTCATTGATAGAGAGGTACATAAAACTGTATTGTAGTAATTCAGACAAGGTGTGCTGACCAATATGAAAGGTTCTACTTAGCAGCACATATTGTAAAGGAAGAAGATGCTCCAAATCCTCATTTAAAGCAGAATTATATATCCCCCAAACTAAACCCTCTTGCAGGCAGAGAAATTGAATTATTGGCATAGTTTGATTTATTTTTGATTAAACACTGATACCTTGTGTCATTCCTGACCTTGCCTGAAAATGTCATCCAATAAATTGAGTAAAGTTGGAAACAAAAATCTCTGATCCAGACCATGTTTTGGATCACACCAAAAACAAATCAATTCTCTCCGGTTTAAATTCGTTCAGTAGTTTTAGAACAGACGGACGGACGGCCGGAAGGACAGACGAACAAATGCAATTGAAAACAACCCTACTTGGTGGAGGTAACCAGCATAACATACTAATAATACATACAAATTTAAGCCCAAAGAGGACAGATATTCTTGGTTAATTTGTAGCTGACTTTCATGTTTTTTTGTTTTAGTTTGAACAGTTTGAAATTTGTCAGAACCTTATACTGTTCTCAGCTTTATTGTTAAAACTTTTAGAACGCCAATTAATTTAACCACACTCATCATTTACATGGCTTTATTGCTTTTTGTAAATTATAATTTTTTTACATCATGCTTTGTGAACCAAAAACATATATTATCTACATAACATTCAACACAGATATGAACATACAACACAGATATGAACAGCTTTAAAAATGTAAGTAACTCGTGTGAATCCTCTCTGTTTACTTTAACCAGTCTCTTCTTCAGGAGTATACTATACTAACTAATACTGTACTTTTCAGATGAAGACTGTCTCACATGTTTTGTGTTAGGGTGTCCCTGTGGCTGGGAAGAGCGTTGAATGGGAAATCCAGTGAGTCAGGAGTGTCAATGCTGAAGTTTATTACAGGGCGCCGAGCCAGAAAGTCGGTGGGTGCCGAGATGGGTAACAGCAAGTGTTCATAAAGATGTCACAAGAAAACTTCAGCAGACACCAAGTCTCAATTTGAGCCAAGACACTGCCAGCCAGATGTGGAAGCATGAAGGAGCAGCTGGATCTCAACCTGCCCCGACTCCACGCCAAATGTGAAGCTAACAGCCACGACCCAGCCGCACGTTTGAAGTCCGTGCCAAGATACGTCCAAACCCTTAACGACTGGTAATTTATTACAACATGGTCCAGTGCGGCTCCAGAGGTCGAGGGCTGTCCACTCGTGTGTCTCCATGTCCTGCACATGCATCTCTGTCCTCCGTGCCTCTTCTATTGCTCTTACGTTAGTCTTTTTCTACACCTGTTTAACACCTTGACTCTATTTATGACCTTGGTCAGGCTGCTGTTAAGTGTTTCACGTTACTGTATAGATTTTGTAGGTTCACAGCTGTCTGGGAGAGGGATTCCCATTAGGCCTCTCTATTTCACCAACTTCCACCACTTATAAACAGTGATAGACTTATGCAGGGGAAGCTTGTTTTAGTCATCTTAGTGGTTAAGACCATACATACTGTTAAAACACATACGGCCCAACAAACAGGAATGGTTAAAAGATGGGGTAATTATAGTATTTTGAGTAATAGCCTCATGCATGTGGTTTTTTTATTTTATTTTTGGCTTATTTGTTTGTTGGTATAAATCAACACTTAAAAGTGATGAAATGTTAAGTAAAGACAATCAGCAATGGTTTTGGGTGTGGATCCATAAAACTGGCTCACCCAAAAATGTTATGTTTGCAGTTTTCAAGAAGAGTTTTGAGCATACTTCTTCACACGACTTTGCTAAAAGAATTTAGCGGAAATGTTGCCATACGCCCTATAACAGAATACGTGATCCGATGATGTCGGTTAAATAGATTTTTCTATAATAGTGCCATGTTTCACTAATTCACACGTATTTTTATCATTGGCTAAAACTAATTCTGGTAGTACATCAGTAGCAGGGGACAATAGCAGGTAAAACCCACCTTCAAACATTCTACTGAAAATGCCATTGTTTTTGCACTTCCAACAGAAGACCCACACTGTGAAATTGAGTTAACCTTAAAACATAAAATCTCCAAAAGCTTCAGGGTAACTTTGGGGAGTCTAAGATGAAGTAATTGAAAATGTTCATTCAGTTCCCTAGTTCCGTTAACTAGTCAATATCTACAGTCTACAACATGATTTTGTTGTATTTTTTTTTTACTTTATGTGTGAAGAAGACCAAGAACGTACGCCATCTTTAATATTTCGTTGGCCCCATCAACAGGACACGCTCTCATAGTTAGACATAAAAGCAAGAAACCATGCTGTCTAAGGTCCAGAGATAATTGGGGTCTATGGTTTATTAAGACCTAATAAAGTGCAGATCGTTTTGGTATAATGCTTAAACAGGTTGAATGAGGCCGCAACACAAGTCTTTCTGCTGAGTCCTATTTGACAGCGCAGTTAATTCCCCTCATTTAAAAGCCACATTAGTCCACTTTGAAATGCGATAGTGTTCGGGATTATTAGCTTGTACATTTCTGTCTCATGCTGTTTAATGTTTGCAAATGTTCCCTGTACTCCACGCCTCAAGAACCAAAGGGAGAAACAACTCAGCTTTTGTTGATGGTAAGTGAAGGTAATGTTTGACCTCAGAGTGACATAGGGCTGAGACCAGATGGCCTAGTGAATTCATAAAAGAAGCCTGCACACTGTAAAATATATTCCCAGTCACACAATAGTGGTGGTAAGCCACTGCTGAGGGAAATGTGACAGCCAGGCACCCTACGGCCTCTCTGACCACCACCAAAGAACTAATCACACAACCACCTTCATATATAGGTGGGTTATGATGTCTCATGCTCCCTGAAACACACAATTTCAACCCAATGAATCCTGGTATTGTCATCTTGGGAATATGTCTGTGCCATCAGAAAAGAAAGATTCTATTGATTGGTGTGTTCAATATAACCAGCATTGTGTATTGTTCTGATAGCTCTTAGTGTATGTAATGAACTTTTGTAATTATTGCCTCACACAAATGCACAATCATTTAACTACGGTAAGATAAGGAATAAGTGTGTGGCTCCGGGACACTTTCCACTGAGCATGCTGATCTTTATTGTTGGCATCCAGTCCGGGCAGTTTCCTACTGTGCATATGACAATAAACACTTTGAATTTTGAATCTGAGAAAATAACATATATCTTATAATACTAAGCTATTACATCTGTTGGGTCTATTTATGGGGCTGTGCATTTATATGGAAAGTGAATGTAAGGCTGCCCAGCGCTTACCCCGTCTAAGACCCATAGTTGTCATTTAGTCATCTGTTTTTCTTGGATTAACTTGCAACATTTTACAGTACAGTACTTGGGGAAGAGACACATGTGGAAACAGCAAATTGGAGGGGGATTCCCAACGACTTTATCTTAAACAAGTGTGTAACCACAACATCTGACAGTGACGACTCGGGCAGTGTGTGAGCAAATTAGAGCCTGTAAAATGATTTTGCTCACTTAACCCATCTGTCTTCTGTCAAATCTCGCCGGCTTTTCCCCAGTCAAGGCCTACAAAGTCTGAAAAAAGAAATCAAAGTTATCTGGCGTGGGGATTTACAGGTTGAAATGTTTCCATTCCGAGTATTGTGGGAAGGTGGCATCGGCTATCGAGCTCAAAATGACTTTATGACTCTTGTTATCGGGTCTAAATAAATCAATAATAATCCCACTTTAGGGAAGCTAGCATTTTTTATCCCACAGCTGGTCCTGATAAGCCATTTGATCCGCCTGGAACTTTATGTTTGAATCGTCATAATGCTTCAATTTGTTTAGATAGACCTTCTGAAGTGGTGCAGGTGGTGAAAGTTTGAGGAATGGACACATAAAGGTTCCTGTGGTTCATGGAAAGTACTCAGCCCCCATATGGTAAAAAGTACTTTGCCCTAATAATACGCTAACACAATTGTACAACAAAGCTAAGTATGCAGTACTTGAAATATTATGTAAAGTGTTGAAGGCATTAATCTGTTTTGTGTTTGAAGCTGACAAATACTGTACATTCTTTTGCTGTTATCACACTTGAGTCATTTATAGAACAGATAAAACAATTGAAAACCTCTGTAGTGACAGCTACCTGGGGGAAACTGGACATGCCAGCCATACAATGCCTAAAGCCACTGACCTCCACCAAACACATTCAGAGATACAATGGGCGATATGAACTGGTTGAGGCGGGATTAGCAAATGACCTTGCTGTACAACTACTATTTAGACCAATGACTTTAAAGGGCATCTCAATGTATAGGCACAAAAGGCTTAAAGTAACTATGCAATCTGTTTTTGGTGAAAATTTGTGATAAATTTAGATTAGACTCATCTTTATCCAGTGCATTTCGTGAGATACAGTATGTGAGAACAGCTTGTTTGCACTTTAGATTATTTTTGTACTGAGCTAACATTGCATCTAAATTCCTGGCGCATTGTGTCTGTCTTTTAGTGAGGCATTTTACCGAGTCATTTCATGCTCCACAGAAGATGGGATGACATCTCCTATGTGTCAGTTAATTATGAGTGCTAATTGTATTTGTTAACATAGTGTACAAAGTCAAAACTCGAATGTATTTCAGAATGTCAGTAATATATTAGTTGTGACTTTTTTCTTTAACACACACACAAAAAATCCTCACATTGAAACGTATTACCCGCTGAAGCATAAATCATTATTACATGGTTAATTATGAAAACGTCACTTATGGATGCAAATGTTGTGTATTTGTGATCAAGACTGAATCTGCAGGCTTTTGTAACAGTTCAGAACCCAATTGCAAAGCACACACTGACATATATTTAAACGTACACTGACAATCATTAACTAGAGCCAGTTCAGACTCCCAAACCCACCTAACACATGCATGTCAATGGATGGTGGTAAAGAGGCTTTTCAGAACCCATGGAAACATGCTATGAACATTAAGATTCAATTACATGATTTATCGGCAGGCTTAAGAATTGAACCCGCAAGGAGCTCATACTAGCCACGTCCTGGTAATGGCAGATTGTCTTTCTCTTGTGTGTGTGTGTGTGTGAGAATGCCTCTTTTTACATTTGACATGCTCAATAATAATTATACAATGCACAAATGGCTCATACTACTACTAAATTATTCTGTGCACAGTTTTAACAATATACCTTTTAACTAATTAACTGTTTAACATTTCATATGCTACCAATGTGGTGCCTTAGCTGATACAAAGAATATGAAGAAATCCATTTATTTTTCAACAAATCTACAAAATATTTTATTCATATAACATATATTATCTTGCAACCTCAAGAGGTATTTGTGTTCTAGTCTTTTCTATTCCTTCCAAAACATCCAACTTTACATTCTGCAGAAAAGCTGTCTATTGGCTGTGAGAGCTTGTGAGTGGACCGTGGTTTCCATGTCCATATCACGATGTCCTGGGACAGCTGGGGCAGACACTATTTGAATGACAGGCTTCAGTGTGGAGCCACAGGGGCCTATGCCTGGCACCACCACAGGCCCGTCACCATGGAGACAGTGGACTCAGCCCATTTCTGATCATATAGTATGAGTAATGTGCAGCTCACTTGAATCAAAGAATTATAATTTTTTTGCCCTTCCCCCCTATTTTTTTCCTCCAAATTTTGTAACGTGTAAAATGTGTTCTTGAAATTTTATTCCAGATGTCCATAGTTTACAAAAACACATTTTTTAGAAGCGTTCATAAAATGCTATTATACCACATATAGGCAGTTTATTTTTGGTAGTTATATCTTACCATAGCAGACTCCAGAACCCACGCCTCACTCTCTAATCCATTGTTTTCTTCTGACATTTCACCATCTGACTCCTTTGCGTTTATATGCCTTTTCATTCTGGTATTTCTCCCCTCTCCTCTTCTCTCTCTTGTGGCTGTGAGCAGGCCAGAGCCAGCGCAGGACAGGGGGAAATTGGTGTAATGAATTTAGGGCGCTCATGCTTGGTGAGCCGAGCCTCCCTCTCCGCCGCTCGTAGCCATTAATCTTCCGCACTCTGTCAAAGCAAAATGTGCCCACAATAGGCAAAGGGGGAGCTCAAATTGACTACCAATTACGTAGCTGTGAATAAAGGATGTGTGGAGAGGAGGGGAGGGCACAATATGGTTCAGAGCTAACGTTTATTTGAACCCCCGCAGCAGGCAGTGGAATGTACCAAGGCCTGGAGATATGGGTGTCTGTTCTGATTGTGTGTGTAGGGCAGTTCTGCTGTTCTATAGCTCTTTTATCTGAGGATATTGCTGGGTTGCAGGTGACATTACAACATTCTATAGCCCTATACATTTTAATGGGAGATGGGGGGGCAAGAAAATTATTATTGTTTATCTGTAGATTTTCTGGTTCCATTGATATAAGGGGGAAAGTGACTTTGCCACAAATACAATTGATCAGATTCAATATTTGTGCATTTTTTAAGGGATATTTCGTATAAAAATCCCATATAGTTAATACAGAATTCTGGCCCATGCCCCCCATCTGAGGGTATGGCATCATCACATTCTAGAACCTGCAACCCAGCAATAGTTGTGGGGTAGTCCACTAGGGCCCAGTGTGGGGTGGTAAGCATGTGGTCATGGGAGAAGGCAGACAGACAGAGCTTGTAAATGAAATGGCAGTTAAGTCGGCTACATACATGTTTTTTGACAGGGACAAATGTTACAACAAATACAATCAATGCTCACTGTCAAAATGAATTAATTTATTTCATCAGATAGATCATCTTTAATAAGTCATATAAATACATTTTGTATAGTGATAGGGAAAGATGGCGGCTCTCTTCTCTTCCCAGACAATATTCTGCCTCTGATGACCCCTAGTGGTGGACACATTAATAAAGACATGACGTCACCATTTTAAGACATCACTGTGGGGGAACACTAATAGTCCCTTTAAAATGATTATCATATAGAATGTTCAAAGTTCCGGAATGGAGGCGACTGGAGCAAAAGTGAGTTAACTTTACAAAAAAGTAGTGTTTGTGGTGAGGGATAGAATAATTCTGAACATACGATGAAATAAATATTGTGGTCTTCAACATTTCTGTAAGGACTTCAAAATCAAGAATTTTGCCTCCAGCCAAAAGTCAATGTGAGGTACATTCACTAATGTTTCCTAACCAGGCTCTGACATCACCTACATGTAGCAGAGTGGTTGACAAAACCATCTAAATTTGCAATTTTTTCTGGTTAATACTAATTTCTCCATTGAAAATGTATTATGGTTTTGCCTCCAGGTACCTTCATTTCAGAATTTAGAATTTCTGTTTACAAACCTTGAAAGTGTCTATAGACAATACTTAATAATTACTACAGTATTTAGATGGGACCAGCAGTGCACTGGAGAGTATGGTTCTATGCTTCACAGAATGCCAGATAAAACTCAGTATCACAAAGCTGGTTCACTTTCTTCATTGGGGAATTTGAATAAAAAATGGCAGGTTATATGGTATTTTTCATTAAGCAATTTTAGCAAGAGCTGTTTAAGGCCCCATCACTATTACAGTCAGATGTGGGTAGCGTAGCCAATAATTTTACTCAAGTAGGAATACCGTTACTTCAAAATAAAATTACTCAAGTACTGGTGAAAAAAGATAATATAATATAATATTTTAGATAACCTAAAAAAGTAAATAATATTTTAGATGTACAATTTATTCAAAAAGTTACTCAAGTAAATGTAACTGAGTACTACCCACCTCTGATTACAGTCAAATGTAACTCTGCTGACAGAACACTTTAAACTCTTTAAAGGTCCTATATTATGCTGCGTTCCAGTTGTCCTCGGAGCTCAGAAGTCAGAGCTCTGAGTGACAGAATCTCCGGGTTTAAGCGTTCCAGTTGTTAACTCGGAAATAATCTATTACGTTAACAGCTTCATTTAGCAGGATTAGCAACAACAGGGATTTTAACGTATTTTGAACGCTAAAACTGCACATGCTGAAATACCCCACAGTGAATGGCTCATGTCAAATTAAAATAAGAGGACAACTGGAATGCACCATTAAACTGAGCCTAAAAACACGTGCATTAATGTATTCTTTGTCAATTATCCACCAGACAAACGTAACTTAACTGTAATTTGGACCTGTCATTAAGAGTTTTGTGAAAACTGGAAAATTTGGTTTACAGAAAACTACAATCCTGTTTGCTCTAAAGATATAAACAGATGAGCTACAAAATAATTGTCTTGTTTGCTGGCGTTACTTACTAATATTTAGCATAGAATTACTTTTTGGACATTTTCAAGAAAATAATATGTTTTATTGGAGACTTCCGGCTCGCACATGCAGCATACAGCACTCCCACTTGGACTCGATGAGAAGCGGTCTGATTGGACCTGCAAAGGAAACCTCACTTGTTCCTGTTTCAAGACAGGAACAAACCTTTTTGGGGGGGTTAAAAAAAAAACCTCTAACCACTTTTTACTTCTTTTGGTAAATAAATAATGCCGTGACACCTTCACAGTTGAAAACACAACTTCTCCAATCAGATATGTTGTTAAATGGTGGTGGAAACAATGCTTCTCTGGGTGTGTTTGTTGACAGGAGCAGGCAGGAGCTCTTTGTGTGGTATGTCCCAATTTATGACGTCACTTATTCAATCAATTTTCAGCTCTTGGAGAGGACTATAGATCCGCATAGTTCATTTCTCAAACATGCCCGAATGAACAAAACACAACTTTGCATTTCAGGTAGAAGCAAAAGTAGAACATGGTTAAAAGCTCAGAAAAGTCTATTTTGCAGAATATAAGACCTTTAAAGATGGAGACACATTCTTTTTGTGGTTGTGCTTGGTATAAAGACTTTTCGAAAGATGATACAGCATTTGATCAATCCCAGTGTTTTTGCATATTTGAAAAGCCACGTGTTGAGAGGCCTACATAATATTTGCACAGTACTTCAGTCGCAGTTAACACCTTGCATAATGGACAGATTAAATACACCTATAATAACACTAGATCAAGCTGGGACCGGCTTCTCTGATGTGGGCGAAGAGGAAATTCAATTGTTAACATGATTGCAGCCCCGATGGTGGTGATTACTCTGTGGCCTGGTGTTTATTGTACTATCCACAAGAACATGACAAGGACTAATAAGTTCCTTAATTCTATCTGATTTCATTTTTTGCTCGATCACATACTCCGGCCAGTTTCCTTTGGCAATCACCTCCCTCTTAATAAGACCATTACACGAAGACTCGCGCGCAACATGTGGCCCAAGAGCGCAACGCCGGGAGATAAATCAAACGCCCTAATGAAGTTTGACTCTCAGGATTAAGGGAATTTGGAGGCTCTGAAGTTATGCACAGACGGTAATTCCAAGGAAAACTTTCACAGCTAAAATAATAGCTTTGGAAAGGCGCTTGTGTTGGGGTGAGTTTGAGCAGAAATGGATGGAATGAAGTTTGGAGTCAGGAATGTAGGCTTTTTTGATGCATACACAGAGATGAATGACATGTATGAAACGTTATAGACCCTTTGAAAGTTTGTAAACAGAAAGTTCTAAATTCCAGAATGGAAGCAACTGGAGGCAAGTCCGTAATACATTTTCAATGGAGAAATTAGAATTAGCCACAAAATATCACAAATGAAGATGGTTTTGACAAATGCCAACCACTCTGCTAGATGTAGGTAATGTCAGAGCCTGGTTAGGAAACATTAGTGAATGTACCTCACATTGTATGTTTATTTAATTTACACATTAGTAACAGTTAGACTTTTAGCTGAAGGAAAAATTCTTAATTTACTGAACATAGTTTTTTTTAATTGCATGCTCAGAATAATTGTATCCCTGACCACCAATCATATAGACTTTTGGGTGGAGGCAAAAGTCTTGATTTTAGGTTTATGAGTCCTTACAGAAATGTTGAAGATAGAAGTTTTTTTTATTATTCTATCTCTCACCAGAAAGCCAACTTTTTTGTAAAGTTAATTCACTTTTGCTCCAGTCGCCTCCATGCCGGAACTTTGAACATTCCATCTGACAAACATTTGAAAGGGTCTGTGAGAAGGGCTGTCTGCTTTCAACTTTGGTTTCTTGAATGATCTGGCTTTGAGCGATATCAGTTGAGTCAGTGGGATTTTTGGAGAACTATTCATTGCTAATAAGGGGTGCATGGTGGCATCAAACTTCTGCCGCTCCACAAGGACAATCTGTCCGAAAACATGCATGTGTCAGGAGAACTGGTGACTCCTAGTGAAGGAATGTGAGACAAATAGTTGTCTGTTCAAGTATGTCTCTGTGTCAGCTCTGCAACCATTGTCCAGAGTGTTGATGGGATAGGCCCCAGTCTCCCAGAACCCCTATGTTCAAAAGATGAATTATTATTTGTAACTTTAGCAAAGAAATAGGTCAGGAAGTCCACTAGGAATCTATATTTCCATTAGAAGTTATGGGTGACTCGAACCATGGACAATGGCTTTTATAGTTGCAGGGCTGACAGATATATGCACTGACTCATTCATTTATTAAGGCAGATTTTTGGATGGATCTTTTGATGGTGAAAGGAGGAGAATAAATTTACTCATTATACAAGGTGTTTTGTTGAATTTATATGGATATATGGTGGCAAAACCCCAGTGATGTACCAAGCTCTAGACGGCATGTCCAAAGAGACTTGCCGATATAATGTGACTCCGAGAAGCAGAGGTGGGTAGTACTCAATTACAATTACCTGAGTAACTTATTGAAGTAACTGTACTCTTACTCAAGTAAAATCTTGGAAATCTACAAAGAGTAAGAGTACTTTTACCACCTCTGTGTCATGTAATAAGAGCTTTATGTGAAAAATGTGATGATGTGGAAATTCTCTTTCGTTTTAGAGCCAGGGTCACTTTTTTTCTTTTGACCAATCACATGCTTCCACAGTACCTGAGCGCTGTGATTGGTCGATGCATCCTTTATTTATCAAGAGCTAGTCACCAGGAAAATGCCTTTGTAAGATCTGTTGACCACATCCTAATTTATGTAAAAGTTCCCTTCACATGCTTGTCCTGTCCCAAACAGATGGACGATGTTGTGGGTGCGATGAAAAGACGTGAAGTTGCCACAGTCACCTTCTGCTCAGGGTCGCTCAGAGGTTGCTCCCCCTATCATCACACACGTGCACGCTCCCCTCACACGTGCACGCTCCTAACACAAACAACATTAACAAAACAAACAGTCTGACAGGCCCGAGCCAGTGCCACTTAGAGGACCGTGTTGTGTAGGAGGCTTAACACGTGATGACTTTCACAACAGACATCACTCCACAGGCAAACAAGAAGAGCTGTGAGGCATAAAGTCACTTATTTTTACTGTGCCGCATGGCTGTAACATCAACAGACATAGAGCAGACAATGTAAACATGGTAACACTCATTGGTTCTCGTGCTGATAAGGATTGCATATAGTGAGACTCTCTCAAAAGCCACAAAATTGTAATATGGAAAAGTGTGTGTGTGTGTGTGTGTGTGTGTGTGTGTGTGTGTGTGTGTGTGTGTGTG